>OX457032.1:36855826-37140712 GCA_949752745.1 Protula sp. h YS-2021 | reverse complement strand
CAATGTAAACAGCATTGAAAATAGTTCCTTTTCTTTTCAGTACCGCGACCACATACATAAAACCTGCGTCCCCCCCCCCCCCAAAAAAAGAAAAAAAACTGAAAAAGAGAAAGACTGACATCTTAAGACTGTCAAATCAAAAAGCAGCAATTTGACGTAAGTTCTTTGTATAAAAAAAATAAGGGAAACATGCTCATGACATTGTTTTTTTGTTCTTTTTTGTCTTATAAAGCTGAGGAGTGCTATTGACGCTGGGACCGTGAGCTAGCGAGGCGTATTGATTATCACGGGCGTGAGTTGGTTAACCGCCAGGTCACATCCCCTAGATAATGGCAACGCGACAAGGTGAGAACATGGGGGGAGGCCAGGGCAGAGAACAACGCCCGCCCGGGGGAGTGGGGGGGGGGTGACCCACAATTACCGCTGCGTCGTACATTGCTCATACGAACATAACTGCAGTTTTAGGGGGGGGGGGTTGCGTTGACTAGCCAGGAGTGTGGGGGGCGGGGGCGGGGGCGGAGGGGACAGGAATTGTCTATCCAGGGCTATTCGTCAAGATATTTTTGGTTTGATACACGTACAATTTTTTTCAGATATTTTACGTCTCCTCCCTGCCCTCAACATGGGTGAAAAATGTATAATAATTAACAATGCGTAATTTTAAAATAATCCTCCCATCCCCCCCCCCCCCACCCCACGTTCTTTTATTCATTCACTAAACTTTCTAAATGACAAACCCTACTTCTTTTCACTTAAGAACCACAATAATCGTGACAGTCACAAATTGTCCCCTCCTCCTCCCCCTCCCCCCTCTCCTGTCATCACTTCTCACAAGTACATTCTCCAGACAAGTGCACTCCTTTCCCACACCCCCCTCCCACCCTCAACCCTCCCCTCCTCTCTCAACTTAAGGTCACCACTGGCCTGGTAAAGGTATTGAGCGATGGCGCGGCCGCACTTTGACACATAAAAGGCCTACGCTCTCAGCGCCTGACCTTTTTTTTTTACAAGTAGGCTCCGAGTCATCTCATCTAATATCTACACAGCAAGTCTTCATCAAGCTCCTCCTCTCCCCTTATTTTCACCGCGAATATTCTGTTTCACACACAGATATGCAACTTTTCCCCCTCCCTCCCCCCCCCGCTCGCTATTTTTCTCTCTTTCATTATCTAACACCTCACTGAAAATATAAAACTGAATAAATGTGAGCTTTTTAATTGGTTTATTCTATGTAGGATCACCCAGTGGGGATCAATAGAAGCTAGATAGATATTCAATTGATTGCTTAGCCTGTCATGGACACAGGGCCAGACTGACCCGTGTTCTCATAATCTCCAATGACGTTTGAACGTCACACACACAACAGGTCATTCACCTCCCCCACCCTCGGGCGCGCACTTCAACGCCAGCGCTAATTTCAGACACTTCTGAGTTCCAAAACTAAACTTTTAATACAGTAAAATAAGTTAAAAATACAGAAAATGGAATAAAATTAATTTATTAGCACACTATTAATTAATTAATTAATTAATTAATTAATTATTGTTTCCTATGCGTTTCCCCACCCAGAATTAAAAGCTATTCTTACGGTGATGACGTTTATGAATCCCCGGATTCGCATTTCTCCTCCAACAGTCCTAGTAATTTTCCTCTAGGTTCTGGATAACCCTTCCCATCTCCACCCCCGGGACCTAACACCCCCCCGCCCCCGTTCGACCACTGTCCTTTAGCTTACGAGGGAGGAGAAACGGGAGGTACTTTGAGCTTAACACAGCCTCGGGATCTAACAGCATATCCGCCCCTCTCAGACCCAACACCCCTCTCCGGGACCTCCTCACCACCCCCCCCCCCACCAACCCGTTCTCCCCCACCTTGAGCTTAACACAGCCACGGGATCAAACACTCCACTCCCATCACCACCGGGACCCCACCAGCCCTCCCCCACCCCCCCCACTTTCCACCCTACCTTGAGCTTTGTGGCCACATCGATGATGCAGGTCGGCTGGTCACCCACCGCCCCTTCACACCCCTATTCCCGGGACTTCATCAGCCCCCAGTACCTCCTCCCCTCCCACCCCCCGTTCTATCCTACCTTGAGCTTAGTGACCACATCGATGATGGACGCCGGCTGGTCACCTCCCCCCCGCCTCCCCCCTCACTCCCCTCCACCCCCCACCCCGCTCTATCCTACCTTGAGCTTAGTAGCCACATCTAAGATGGAAGCCGGCTGGTCACCCGCTGTGTAGATGAGCTTCTTGAGGTCGGCAGCCGCTAGCGAGTTCGCCATCACGATCTGAGGCCCTGACGCCCCCGTCACCGCCGGTATCTGTGTGAAGTGGGTCGTAACACGTGACTTCATACACGACGCCCCCACCCCCCTCACCATACATAACTGTTAATTATACGTGTTAATACACAACGGGTGTCTGAAAATATGCGTGTTTGGTTCTGGGAATTCACCAGTTCATGACGGCTGCCTGATGTACACACTGTTATGTTTGCCACATATTTGGTAGAAGAAGAAAGACGAAGAATTGGCATAATGACAGTCTGGAATCAACGTCTCAGTCTTGGAATGCCTCATGGCAATATTTTAACGTCAATCGGTGGTGGGTTCGTCTTACCCCGGGGTAATGCCTGGCGTGATACTGGGGAGTGTACTTACCGCGGGGGTAATGCTGGGCACGATACTGATGAGTGTACTTACCACGGGGGTAATGCTGGGCGCGATACTGGGGATAGTGACCGGGATGGCCAGGTTGCCGGACGCCGTGTTGATGGTAATAGTCTGCATGCCCTGCGGCACGGGGATGGCGGCACCCAGCGACGAGCTCGTCATGCTTGGCAGCGTCGTGCTTCCGCCCACGCTGGGGATGCTGATGATCTGCGGCGACGTGGCGGCCGCCGCTGTCGTGACGTTCATGACGTGGATGACCTCCGGCTGTGCTCCCTCCACCGCCACCACTTTGTCACTCATCCTCGTCGTCCGCTCTAGTTTTACCTTTTACAAAATAAAGCACTATCCGTGTCCATATCGGGCTCGCAAAAAATATAATCCTGTATCAAACATGAACTTGAAATCCGATGCAGTTACAAACACGCCTTGTAAGCCCCCTTCTTTAATGAATGACGTAAAGACGTAACGACGCAATGACGTCACAGTGCTATTCTTCTCCACTTTCAGCAGCATTTACTAACTGTTGACAGTTCTACATCGTTTTCCCAGGGCACAGCCAGATGTGTTGGTAGGTTTGATATATATGTACCATTCTCCTGAGCAGCACTTCCCATGTTACTTAGTCATCGTATTACTTTACACATCCGACATAAAAAAACAGGCTTACAGGCGACCAATGACCTGTGACAGTTGTGACACGATCTGTTTTCTAGGGGCCCCACCACCACTATGAAGAGGACATAACCTTCGGATAACCCGGTCAGTGAGTGGGCATTGTGCCAGTATTAAGCTGTGAATCGACACACTGTGGCAAAGCAGGTCAAGGCGGTTCAACAAGAACAAGCAACAAACAACTACCAAAACTAGACCGCTTTCGCCCTTAGTTAAGTAAAACATACACTGGGGAAAACCTAACATCAAAAATGCCTTTTGTTGGTTTTTTTTTTTTTTGCTTTTTTCGCAAAATATAAACAAGGCTTTTCACTTTTGACATTGTACTCTTCCCTGGATAGTATGTGTAAATAATTCTGTGACATCGAGACAGTGCAACAGGATCAATGACCTATGGTATACGCCGGCGTACTATTGGACCACAAGACTATGGTACACGCCGGTGTACTAATGGTCCACAAGCCTATGGTATACGCCGGTGTACTAATGGTTATCTCCAGTTGTAATCCGAGAACTAAAATTTCGATTATCTCTCTTTGCTGTATCTACATACAAAATACATCTTCTCTGAGCGGTCCGGGGGAAGGGGGAGGTGGTGGGAGGCGGAACACAAACGAACCAACTGGTTACCATGTGTATCCATGACTTTTTCAAACCACACTTAAACGTGGAGTGCAATTTTGAAAGAATCGCTCTTCACAGGGTTGAGACTTCGTAAAATTTTCTGGTCGCCCGGCACAAATGTTAGCGGCGCAATTTTTGCAAAATTTGTCTAGCTCGCCTCACATGAAAAAAAAAACAACAACAACAAAATGGTGTTTAAAATAATCAACAGTATTTACCTGAAAATACTCAGAAAAAAAGTTAGTCGCCACTCGGACGACCAACTGCAAAATGTTGGTCGCTCCAGCCAAAGGTTGGTCGCCACGGACGACTGCGAAATTTCAACCCTGCTTTATGGTAAACGCGTATTTATTGAAAATTACCCCCTGCCCCCTTTTTTAACGTAGCTGAAACTCCACGCGGACCCCATCTGACCTAAAAATCACCAGTCCTTTCTCCGAGCTTTTTTATTTTACTTTGCACACACATGGTAAAACATAAGATACCCAGTGCACCCCCCCCTCCCGCCGCCCACCTCATCCTCCGTCCCGACGAGCGGTACACCGCTTCTAAGCCGCTTCTAAGCCCTAAAGATCCGCTACTGATTACCCACAATTCCTCACATCTCATTCTGTTACTTAAAACAAGAACATATGAAGCAGAACGTAGACTTTTGATTGAGTGATGTCCATTCCGGAATTGACTGACGTGAACCAATGGCCGCAAAACCTGTACGATATTCCATACTATATGACAGGGAATCTGTGAAATTAGGGATTTCACGAAATCCTTAGTGGATTCGTGTAATAACTTTTCAATGAATTTCGATGTTTTTATTCGGAATTTTCATGTTTGCAATGTATTATTATATCGAAATTAATAGTAGATTTTGACTTAATATATGCAAAGCACTCGATTGATAAAACTATCATTCATGAGACACTTTAGTACTTGAATTTAGCGAAACTTTTTATCCTGTGTAACTTATGTCACATTTCACGCCAACTTCTGTTATTTTGGATGGTAATGTTATAAATTCCAGTTCTTTTCGATGTGAAAAGGGATACACAGTTTTGAAGAACCACTAAACAGCCTTCCTGAATGGATAATTTTTCAAAATAGGTTTATAATCAACATGAGCTTATTCATTACACGAATTCCCTAGGGATTTCATGAAATCCCTAATTATACAGATTCCCTGTAACATATATATGTCACTGAGCATCGGGAGTCTATTCCTGAACAGACTCACTGAGTCCAGAGTGTCTCATTCGCAGGAAATGAAAAAATATCTCAGTTGTTATTTCCTCAATACATTCTTATTTGAAAGAACAGGATGTTGGCTGCGTACTTCTTCCCTGAACGCTTTGGCCTCCTTTTTTTCCCTAAATCAAGTTCATAAGCAGGCTAATAAAATTACATGCACTGCTTACGCAATAGGTCAAAAAGACGTGGGGGTCATGACCCCAGTGTCAAGCAGCTAGATACCATAGCAAGATTATCAGCCACAAAGGAGTTCCACTTGCACCGTTCGGTCACTGACTGAAAGAAAGTATCAAGCAAAGTTATGTT
This sequence comes from Protula sp. h YS-2021, assembly GCA_949752745.1. Taxonomy (NCBI): domain Eukaryota; kingdom Metazoa; phylum Annelida; class Polychaeta; order Sabellida; family Serpulidae; genus Protula; species Protula sp. h YS-2021. The sequence goes on along the minus strand of OX457032.1, from coordinate 37,135,188 downwards.
GGCGGCCCCTCTCCATCTCACTTTACGGTTTTCAAACCACCACAAAATGTAATCCGTGCATTAAAAAAAAATTTTTATTGGCTAATAAATTCATTTGCTTCACTCACAAGAGAAATAACCGCTGATCGTTAAAAAGCAAGAGTGACACTAAACGTTCAATGATATCACTACGTCGACTTGGCTCAATCACCGGCTCCCAACTTTGGTGACCGTCTTACTGTTTGAAAAAAAAAACAACAACAAGATTTTCATGGAGCAACCTGCAATTTCCCACCCCCAGTTTCAAGGCTATAATTTCAATGTTTAATCTATATATAACTCCTGGGCCCTGGTATGTAAATTATCTGGGTGTTGCGTTTAAGTGTTCAGAAGTTCCATAAATATGGCGGAATACGCATTATGTTTGTTATCACTTATAGCAATATATAAAAAATGGCAACACTGATCGGAAAGCCTGTCAAACTGCACCGCTTTCCGTACCGAATAAGGAAGGGAAAATTACACAAAAGCTGTGATCCTGAAAAAGAGTATTACCATACTGGAATACCATAAAAATATAAAAGAAAGGAAGAAAAAAACAAATTCAACATTCCATGTAATCGGGATCCGATCCACATATTAGTGCAACTCACAAACGTGTAGCTTTCTTTAACATAAACTGCCTTTCCCAATGCCCTATTCTATCCTGCTGGTGCAGCTTTTTGAGACAAATTTCCAGGACTCAAGTTTGGTTTTTACTTATGACGTTCGACGGACAGTGACAAGCGAACCCACGTACGCGGTTACAGAGTGCAAAATTTACTTATCATTCCTTTATACGGAGTGCATTTTATGCCCGTTATAATTTTAATTAATTGCATTTTCAATTTCCAGGATTCTTTCACAAAATTCCAGGGCTTTCCAGGACCGCGTAAACCCGGTGTCTCTTATTTTCTTGACCCTGTGAGATTTCGAAGTCATTTTTCCCGTCATGATTGCTTCCGAGACAAGATGGCAACATATTTATATTATCAATACAAACGCTGAACAAGGGTGCTAAAACCAGGGCTTTACGTTAACTTTTTTCGGCACCTCCCCGGTGGGGCAAATAGATTTTAAATCTACCTGCCCCACCAGCACTCTTACCTGCCCCACCTTTTGTCTCCTCTGTTGGACATTTTTAAGCTTTTAATTTTCATAATTTTACATATTGTTCTTCAAATATTGTATCACAAAGTGACGCGACGCTATATATGGTGCGTATCCAGGCACAGTCAGTACTCACACAGAAACTGGAAACGTGCCAGCTAGCGGACACCGATCAATAACTGCAGTCGCTTACTTGTCAAGTATGTTGTTAAGGTATTACGTCACGCCACGACCCCCGAACGGATCTACCTGCCAGGTGGGGCAGCTAACCGCCGCGAGTCTACTGGGGCGTTAATGTAAAACCCTGAAAACTACAACATTCCGCGGCGTTTCGACATTGCCCGCTTTTAGATACTTTTACCTAAGGAGAAACGTATTTATCCACATCCTATGGCACAAAACCATGGTCGCAAATTGGGCTGCTTGTCCTACTTGAACAGGAACCCCCACCCCCTACTCCCCCGTTACATCTGTTTATCCACCTCACTACAATTTACCAAGGAAGATATATATGAAGGCTTGCCGGTGGCTTTACAAACGTTTTTAAGGGGTTCCGCTTAAAAAAATAAAGGTTTCAGGGGTTGTTTTTAAGGGTTTCAGTGCTATTTTAAGGAACGTTTTGCAGCAAAAAATGACCCCATGGATAAACAGGTGACATAAATGTATCTTTAAAGAAAAAACTTCTATTGTAGTATATTTTAAAGAAGAACTGGTACATTTTAATGAAGAAAGTATGTAAATATGTTTGGTGTTGTCGAAGTTATCAAGGATTATATTTCTTCCATTCCCATATTGCTTCCCTCGTAAACGAACCTGTCTTACACAAATGCAATTACAGTGAACACGAATATGCCAGGCAAAAGAGTTGGGTTAGCGGGGTGTTTTTAAAGCCAAAACATGTCAACGCCACCAGAGATGAGCTATAGTGCCGGTCACGGCCGACAGACAATAGCTAGGGCCAGCAAGATTTGGGACGGCCATTTCATGGATATGAAACACGATAACAAAAGTTTCAAAGAATGCCGGTCCAAGTCTCCGGGCACGAAATCTGCTCAACTCTGAAATGCATATGATCATCAGACACTTCCCGAGGTTCGGATTTGCCATTATGTTCAAACCAACATAGCGTTACCTTGACAGTCGTTACATTTTGGACTAACTGCGAGGCATTTGAAGAAAGTTAAGGCACTGAACAGTGCAAATCATAAAAACTTAACATTTAATATCTGTGGGAAACGTTTCGATGTAATTGGATTTGGAGCTGAGAGGTGCAAATTGTTAACAAGATGTGCTAGATACTGAGTTATGTGTGACCAAAGTATTAACAATTGTTTATATTGCTAACATACTTGAACAAAACCAGCAACAGTTAAATCGTAAAAAATGTGTGTATGTGGGGGGGGGGGGAGAGAACAGGACCCCCTCCACCGGACAACTGTCGCTCAAAGATTGAGCCCTCTTGCATTGCAACTTGGAATGTAAATGTTGGAAAATGTCAATAGCGGCACTCGAAACGAAAATATTCTATTGGCACAATTGATGACAACTGGTAGCACTCTTTTGGTTTATCTTTTTATTGATCAGCCACTTTTATTGCCTAAAGTCCCGGTGGGGCAGAAAAAAAAACACAAGTAAACATTTGTGAAATACGAGCAGGCCCCAACCGCCCCCAAATTCAAAGGGTATAAAGTGATGACGGACAGACGGACGGACACCCCAAACCCATAGGCCCCAATCCGAAGAGTGGGGGCCTAAAAACACCAGAAATGCCACTTTGCAAAACTGCTCATGGTAACATTCTGGAATGTCTGCGGCATTCTATATGACAGCTCATACGGTTCGCCAAGAAATGAACTTGTTCTCGAGTAAAGAATATTCTTATCGAAATTTATGAATTTATGTTGTCAGTCCAGATTAATAGTGTATTCTGGACTGACAACTTGTAGTGATTTTACTTCACAAAAAGAAACACATACACGGGGGAACAGCATCACAAGAGCAACTGTCCAGGGGGATTATCGGTGACAGTAGCCCCATGGGTGAGATGGTTCCAAGACGCTGCCCTACAAGTACAAGTGGCTAACTGGTCGAAAACAATTATCCGGAACAAACCTTTCATACAATGATACAGATTAATATACCTCATCATTTCAAACATTCATTCAAATTAAATAGGTCAAATCTACCCACAACCTCAAACAATTACAAAAACAAAAGATACTGTCAATGTTGTTTATCCTGAAAATGCAAAAAGCGTGTGCGGCCCCTAGCAGACGAGGCCAATCGATGTCGTAAGGGTTATGCTCCGGTCGTGCACTTCGGTGCGGAACAGCAACATGATTTTGCACTTAAATACAATGCATTGCAATAACAATCTAGCTTCGCTTGCATCAATTTTCTTGATACTTTACCCCAGCGGCGGAAATAACTGTCGATAGACGAATAAATATGTCATTCAAATCAGTTTTCATAATAAAAAATGACAGGTGCTTGAACAATGAAATGTCAGCAAGGTTGACAACAGAAAAATGCACTGATTACTATAATTCTTACCAGTTTTCTTTGAATTGCAGCAATGCTGGAAAGTAACAGCTACTACGAGTAATCCAGACTGTATGGGTATCAGTATTAGCATCAATATCCTTCAAAATTGTGCCTTTTTCCTTCCTATCTGCTTAGCCTGCACCACAAGGTCAGAGGTCGTGACCTAGGTCTTGTGACGTAGTTGTATAGCAAATTTTGATTGGCCCCTAAGAAGTGACGATCAAAAGTATATAATGTGGGGTAGAAAGAGCTCAAAGAAACAAGGATGCACGTTTGTGATTTTGTTCTTGATTCTTTATCAGCTCCTTTAACAACTAGAACAAAATTCTGGATTATCTTTTGTAAGACAATTCGTATGTAAATGTAGATCGGAATATGCTTTTAGAGTCATGAGGATAAGGAAGCAAACGTTTCTTTTTTTTTTGTTAGGAAAAATACACTAAATTTATATTTCAAATTAATTGTGATGTGGTCTAAAATCAAAATTTCGATACTTAAGGGATACAGACTCACAAAATAAATGTTTTATAACAGATCTTTATGCATAAAATAGGCAGCTGCAATGTTATCTCATTAACGTTCCCAAGAAAATTGATGAAAAGGTCAAATATTATATCTTTGTGACCCGAAAGTGTTCATAAACGGGGAAAACTTAAAACTTGAAATCAAGTCATTTATTATTATTATTATTATTATTATTATTATTATTATTATTATTATTATTATTATTATTATTATTATTATTATTATTATTATTAGTATTAGTATTAGTATTATTATTAGTATTATTATTAGTATTATTATTATTTATTGTCTATTAAGCACGTATGCATGATGGAAGCTGAGATTACGGGAACACTGATATTTTGCAGAATGGACAAAAATTTTGAGTTTTGCATATTTACACATTTCGAACGATTCTGAACATTTTTGGTTTTTGTTACCCCTGTGGGAAAATTTTGTGATTTTTTAATATTTACACGTTTCAGACGATTTTGAACATTTTTGGCTTTTTGATCTAGCCCGTAGTGGGAGAAAATTTTGTGACTATTGCACATTTATCCATTTAAGACGATTCTGAACATTTTTGGTTTTGGATCCTCCCATATGGCTAGCATGTGGGGAATGACAACTTCTACAGCGCATAACTTAAAGACTATTTGACTGCTTTGAACCATTCTTTCACCAAACTGTTCAGCATGACTTTGTCTGAAATGAAGGATAAACTAAACGGTGAATATGTGAAGAATGTTGAAATTGCGTTTACACATTACAAAACCGAAAATGCTCAGAATGGTCTGAAGCGGATAAATATACAAAAATCGCAAAATTTTCCCACTGGGGGGTTGGGGGAGGGGGTCTGAACAACTATTTTCTTGGGGAGTCTGACATAGTATGTCCTAGGGGGGATCTGACATAGTATGGCATGGAGGGCGTTCCAGAACTCATATTTTCTACTACTTTCTCTATTATGACTGCTTATTAAAAATTACTGTGCTGTTGGTCAGTATTTAAAAACTTGTAATCAGGACCATTCCCAGTAACATAACACCATTTTTTTATCTTTCAAAGTGTTTTAATAAGAGGAAGATATTTATGTGGCATAGTTCCAATAATTAAATATTTTCAAAGTGTTTTAATTTTTTTTAATTTATCGCCTAAAATTTGTTTTTGCAAAGCATTAGTAAGGATATTTATATCAATAAAATATAAAACTTTCTCTACTAGATTATTTAAATGGCGAGATCAGTTGATTGTATTTATATTTATGTATTCTAAAGATTAAATCCAGAGTCAAGACCCGCAGTATTTCACAAACTGAAAATTGGCCCTTTTCGAAAATAAAATGAATTGTCCTTGCATGAAATCCAACCAATCAAATTTAGCCAACTGAGAGTTCCTGTTTTGGAAAACAACACGTTTCAAAACACCGGTAAAACTTTCAAATGTGGTTGTCTTTTCTTAGTTTTAAAATAGTGAAAATTTTTCCAGGTTAGAACACCAGACTTAATTTTTGTGGCAGTTTTATTCACAAGCAACCTAACACTGTGTGTGTGGCATAGCTCCAAGCCATCTCATCCTTATACGTGGTACATGAAATTGAATGTGCTCGTATAATAATGACAGATTTTTATAAGCCACTTCCTGAAAAGTGCTCCTTTTAGATAAAATAACCATTTGAGAACTCCCAGTGAGAGTCATCTGGCATGAAATTAAACATTTTCGTTTCAAAATTTTGTTCAAAACACATGGTTATGGATGCTTGTCGGAATCTGTGCGGGGGGAGAGAACGAATGGTTACAGTAGTTCAAGTTGGTGAGCGTGTAAAGAACATCTGCCGTGAATGAAAACAATTTTTATATGTTAAGTATCGCAGAATAGGGAATATTTTGAGGAGAAAGGGTTGACAAATTTGCATCTGGCTTATTACGTTTAGTCAGAATTGAACATTTTGTTGTCACCATCTGCGATCTACTCTTACCAATTCTATCTCTTCTTCGTCGTATAATAAATGCGTGAATGGCAAATTCATGTGAAGGGACCGTTATGGGTTAAACGAACATGACTAAAATTTTAATGAGTGGTGTATGTTGAAGCATTTTTTGGTTTGTGTTTTGCTTTATAGGGATAAATAGTAACGAAATGGAAGTGCTACGACACCTCGTGCTCTACCTGTTTTTGGCCTTTCTGAGCCACTGCCAAGCGAAGAAATTAACTCAAGCAGTAGAAAATTGTGAAGGTGAGTGCAATATCTACTTAAGAAATAGAGGTTGGGATAGATAGTAGTCAGAAGTGCCTCCCCATTAATCATTTCTTGAAGCTAGGTACAAGAAGCGAAGTTACGTAACTGTTGTACTTGGATCTTACATGGAAGCGTTAAAAAGCGTACTAAAAGATACACATTAGAGTATTCTTATTTTATGTATTTTTTTTCAGTGTGTGTGACTTTCATGGGTAAATTCATAGAATCGCTCGATAGCAGCACGTCAGCTCCAGGCAAAATAGAAGACGCTTTCAGGAAGTTTTGTAAACACACGAAAAAAAGATGATAACAGATTTGTGAGTGAAATTGCCCGTGGTTAAGACTCGAAAATCCATTTTTGTTGATAATAATAATAGCAATTTTAGTTGTGCTTTTTGATACACGTAATATAATTATAAAAGATTTGTTTGTGATGGTACTCGCGAGAAATCATTTTTACATGTTTTTATAAAAGATTATTTATCATAAAGAATTTGAAGGCGCGACCTGCTGTCCTGTTGGTGCTTTAGTAAAAAAAATGATCGTACAATATGATTTCACAGATTTCCAATCTAATAAGCAGGGCTTGTATGATTTACATAAATTAAGTTATATGCTGATTTAAATCATGATTTTAATGAAGGTGAAAAAATCAACAAACCATTTTTAATTTTTCTTTTTTTTTTTTTTTGTTACATAGTGAAGGTTAAAAAAATCAACAAGTGATTTTTTCTTTTATTTTTTAACATCCAAAATGAAAAAAAAATCAACAAATATTTTTTTCTTTTGCACTACTCAGCGCACAAAAGTCGTTAGCTAACCAATGCATACTTAACAGAAACCCTCAAACAATAGAAACAAGCCTCTGCCCTCTTAGTAACGCAATGAAACCAGCGTTTCTTTCCGTTCTTGTCGTGAAATATTTCTTCACCTTTTTATGCATATTTCAACAAATCTGTATTGGTATATCGCTATGTGATGAGTAAACAGTGACCATGTAATAAAAAGAGGGTAACATTCAACTCCCCGATCCCATTTTGTTAAGTGCTTAAACAACAGATTTTGTTAGACGTGGGCCAGATGATAGAATAAACGATTCAGAATTAATAGGAATGGGTTCACAACCAGGACAATGAAACAAAGTTTTGCTGAATGTTAACTTCAACTCAACAGTTGTTTTTTTTTGTCAAATAATGATCGGTCAACACAAATGTCTTTTATTGAAACTGATATTTTTGTGTACTGATCCACAAGGCGAGGGAAAGGAATCAAGCCGGTGTTTTGTTTTATTTATGACGTCATTGTTTTTTTTGTTTTTGTTTTTTTTGTTATTTTTGTTTCTTTGGTCATTTAAATTATAAAAATCGATTTAACTGGAAAGAAATCAAAATTTATGTAAATCGGATTGATTGTCAGCCTTGTTAACAAGAGTGTTAGTTATTTACATTTCACAATTTTGTATTGCGCAGATTCGTTTCGAAGTATTATCCCCCAACACGAGCGTTTCGCAGTGTTGATGTTTGATATATATATATATATATATATATATATATATATATATATATATATATATATATATATATATATATATATTACAGTGCTACTACGTGGGCGGCCTGGAAGAATCGGCCACGGGGATGCTTGGGGAAATGTCCAAGCCCGTCAGCTGGGGCATGCCTGCTGATAAAGTGTGCATGAAGCTGTACAGAAAAGACGAGCAGATCTGTGATCTTAAATACGGTACGCACCAACATATTCGTCTGCGTCGTGTAGATTATTTCTTCTCTTCAGGCGAATTGAGGAGTAAATGAAAAATTTACACAAGAATTTAATTAATTCTTTAATTGATCAGTATTGAACACGTTGCAGAGGGAACAGATTTTTAAATGTGTTTGAAGAAATATTTAATAGAATATTATATATTTTGTTGTTCGTTTATTTCAAAACAGAGAAAACATTAGATTTGGCTGCAGTCAATCTGAAGAAATTGAAAGTGAAAGATTTGAAAGCCATTTTGTCGGACTGGGACGAGAGTTGCCGAGGATGTACGGAGAAGTCCGATTACATTAAACTCATTGAAGATTTGATGCCGAAATATGCTAAAGATGCCTGGGAAAAGCGGCAAAAGGCAGAGCTGTAATAAACATGTGAAGTTAGCGTTAGGAAATTATCGTGTATTGTGTCGTTAATTTGTTTTATTGACAAATCTGAGTGCAAACATGATGCACGATTTTGTCAGAATTGGAAAAAAGTTTTAAAAAATACTGAATGAGTTGGGGGACCAACATTGCTGGAGGTTGAAAATTATTGGCTTATTCTCGCTTTTTTTCTCTCCCGCTGTTAATTTCCAAACTCAGGAGAATGTCTGAGACGGAAAAATACATGTCATGGTAGTGAACAAAAGTTGTTGACAGTCACCCTTTTGTATGTATGCTCATTAAAATAACTAGAGTCGAAGAGCTATTGTGTTTTCAGTTGGTAAGTGATTGAGATAAAGTGATATTTAAAATATAGATTGTTGTTTCATATTCAAGAGCTGCTGCAACTGCCTTTATAAGTTTCAAAACGCATCAACTTATCAACATGCGCCGAAAATTTCAGAACAAAGCTTTTAAACTAAAATAGGATAAACTTACATTGTGAAGATGCAGAATTTGGTGTTGTCTTTTTTTTGTGGATTTTGTAACTTTTCTTGGTTATCAGCTTAGTATGTGATTTTGGTGTTTGCTAAATTCTAAATGTGAATTGTTTCCGGCTAGTCACTGTTAGACGCTCCGTGCTTCCCTGGTTGGGGAGGGGGGTGGAGGAGGGGGAGAATCCATGTGAAGGAAGTAACCAAGCCCTTATAGTGACATTAGGGCTGTGTGTTTTGGGAGTGGGTTGGAAGTGGGATTTCATGACAGCTCTCATTTTTCATTTTTTTTTGGATGGGGGGGTGTACTTTTTGTGTGCAAGGTAAACGGAAGAGGGGTAGGGGGCAGTCGGTATAATTGAAAATTACACCTAGCACTAGAAAAATTAACATAGCTGTTACCACTCTAGCAGCACGACTTCTTGGCAGTCGTTATTTTATTTATTTATTTTTTTATAAATGAAAAAAATGGTTAGAAGTACTAAAAGTGTGTGAAAGTGTTATTTTAACGATAAAAACTAAGGGCGGGGGAGTTCACGCGTGATCTGCGGAATTTTGTTGAAGTAGTGCCGAAAACACAGAAGTTTGAGTCCGGAAAAGATTCGATTAATTTCCAAAGTTCTGCACTTACTGAAAATATTTTTGTCGTGTATAAAAAAAATAGCATTTGACTATTGGATGATATTGATTTTATTGAATTTTAAAGTAATACGGGCATCATTTGGACTATGGACGATCTGAACGTGCATTCCGCGGTGCCACCGTCTTACTTGCGTAGAGGGTTGTTGGGGAAGGTGTAGGGGGAGGGGTGCGGTATAGGAAACTGGTCGTATTTGATGGCCTTAGGTTTAGTTCTCTTTATGTTTACAAGTTGTCGTCACAGTGCATATCTTATTGTATAAGAAAATAAATAAGTTTTCTAGAAAAAAGGAACATTTTCTTCACAGACAGCTGTTTCTCATGTGTGACATATAGTCTGCAATGTAAAATAATGAAATAATGACAACAGAAACAAATCGATTTCTGTGACATTAGATTTATTGGTAATCTACTCCGGAATAACCTACCCCCCCCCCAAAAAAAAAAAAAGAAAAAGAAAAGAAAACACAAAAATCTGGTTACTTATTTGCTTTCGAATTCACATTTTAAACAATACTGTGTTACATATACATTGGCGAAATCCCAAAGGTCGACTTTCGCCAAAAATAAATTTTCTGTATCATTTTTTTTTTGTTTTCTCTTTGAAATTTTTAACACTGGTGCCTCGAGTGCACCTGTAGTCTAATTCTGTTATGTTTTGTTGGCTCGCCAAATTTTGGCCGCGTTGAGGGCCACACATTGGGCGGATTTTTTTCTCTTTGTTTACTTTTGCGTTGTTGATGGTTTTTTATAGATGTGGACTGAGTTGAGAGTTGGTTGCACTTTTATGCAAATTAGATCACACACAACAAGGCATACAATCACGTGGATACCCGAAAAACAGTGCAAATAGCTTAAAACAGCCAGGATGGCTCCATCCGTGTAGGTGAAAGAGACTATGAGCACGTAAAGCACTGCAAGAAAGAAATACTAATGTTTAATTCATTTCTTTTCGCTCGCTCTGTAAAATAAATAAATAAACAAACAATTAATAAAGATAATAAAAACAGTAAATCGTTATTGCAACAAAAATACGCAATAGCAATACTACTACAACTGCTGCTACTACTACTACTAATAATGATAACAATAATAATAATAATAATAATAATAATAATTGCACTAATAATACTTATATATATATATATATATATATATATATATATATATATATATATATATATATATATATATATATATAATAATATATATATATATATATATATATATATATATATATATATATATATATTATATATATATGACAAAGTTTTTGTTTAATTGTGCACTCTTGCAATATATGTATATTACAGATGTGTCACATCGTGTTATCTTTTGAAACTGCCATGAGTTTTTTATGTGATAAAAAAAATGACACATTTTGTATCGACAGTCCGAGGCATCTTTGCATCCTATTGAGCTATGATGACGCCATGTTTTTTTAGAAAAAAAAGCGAAGCGCCAGGTCGTGTCTTGTTACTCTAACGCCACCTGTGCACACCGTCACTTGACGGTCTTGTTTTTTCTTGTAAGCGTTTTGCCATTACCTGACTGAGTAACTGCTAGTGGATCTGGTTTCCTCTGAAGCTTGCCACTTGGGATTCTCGGTTGCTTTCCTGACTTTGAGCGACTCTTAAGGGCTCCAGTATGTTCACTGCCTCTATCTTGTCCGTTACGTGTCTGGCTTGGGGCTACTGTCAGGTCCTCTACAGTGTTCAGTCTTGTTACTTATCAGGTGTAGAACGACTGTTGGCACGTCTAATCTAGCCCCTGCCCACCTTTCCCTTGCTTACATGTTACCTGCATGGCTCAGAGCGACTGCCTCTAGTGTGTTCTGTGCCCTCTCCTCTTTCACTTGTCTGGCTTAGGGCTACTGACAGGGCCTCGAGTGTGTTCTGTTGTCTGGCTTAGGGCTACTGACACGGCCTCGAGTGTGTTCTGCTGTCTGGCTTAGGGCTACTGACACGGCCTCGAGTGTGTTCTGCTGTCTGGCTTAGGGCTACTGACAGCGCCTCGAGTGTGTTCTGTTGTCTGGTTTAGGACTACTGACAGGGCCTCTAGTGTGTTCTGTTGTCTAGCTTAGGACTACTGACAGGAAATCTAGTGTGTTCTGTTGTCTAGCGTAGGACTACTGACAGGGCCTCTAGTGTGTTCTGTTGTCTAGCCTAGGACTACTGACAGGGCCTCTAGTGTATTCTGTTGTCTGGCTTAGGGCTACTGACAGGGCCTGGAGTTTATTCTCTTGTCTGGCTTAGGACTACTGACAGGGCCTCTAGTGTGTTCTATTGTCTAGCTTAGGACTACTGACAGGGCCTCGAGTGTGTTCTGTTGTCTGGCTTAGGACTACTGACAGGGCCTCTAGTGTATTCTGTTGTCTGGCTTAGGGCTACTGACAGGGCCTGGAGTATATTCTCTTGTCTGGCATAGGACTACTGACAGGGCCTCTAGTGTGTTCTGTTTCTAGCTTAGAACTACTGACAGGGCCTCGAGTGTGTTCTGTTGTCTGGCTTAGGACTACTGACAGGGCCTCGAGTGTGTTCTGTTGTCTGGCTTAGGACTACTGACAGGGCCTCTAGTGTTTTCTGTTGTCTGTCTTAGGGCTACTGACACCGCCTAGAGCGTGTTCTGTTGTCTGGCTTACGACTAGTGACAGGGCCTCGAGTGTGTTCTGTTGTCTTTCTTAGGGCTACTGACAGGGCCTCGAGTGTGTTCTGTTGTCTGGCTTAGGACTACTGACACGGCCTCGAGTGTGTTCTGTTGTCTGGCTTAGGACTACTGACACGGCCTTGAGTGTGTTCTGTTGTCTGGTTTAGGATTACTGACAGGGCCTCGAGTGTGTTCTGTTGTCTGGCTTAGGGCTACTGACAGGGCCTCGAGTGTGTTCTGTTGTCTAGCTTAGGACTACTGACAGGGCCTCTAGTGTGTTCTGTTGTCTGACTTAGGACTACTGACAGGGCCTCGAGTGTGTTATGTTGTTTAGCTTTGGACTACTGACAGGGCCTCGAGTGTGCTCTGTTGTCTGACTTAGGGCTACTGACACGGCTTCGAGTGTGTTCTCTTGTCTAGCTTAGTACTACTGACAGGGCCTCTACTGTGTTCTGATTTCTGGCTTAGGGCTACTGACAGGGCCTCGAGTGTGTTCTGTTGTCTAGCTTAGGACTACTGACAGGGCCTCTAGTATGTTCTGTTGTCTGACTTAGGACTACTGACAGGGCCTCGAGTGTGTTATGTTGTCTAGCTTTGGACTACTGACAGGGCCTCGAGTGTGTTCTGTTGTCTGACTTAGGGCTACTGACACGGCCTCGAGTGTGTTCTCTTGTCTAGCTTAGGACTACTGACAGGGCCTCTACTGTGTTCTGATTTCTGGCTTAGGGCTACTGACACGGCCTCGAGTGTGTTCTGTTGTCTGACTTAGGGCTACTGACACGGTCTCGAGTGTATTCTGTTGTCTGTTTTAGGGCTACTGACACGGCCTCGAGTGTGTTCTCTTGTCTGGCTTAGGGCTACTGACAGGGCCTCGAGTGTGTTCTTTTGTCTGGCTTAGGGCTACTGACAGGGCCTCAAGTGTGTTCTGTTGTCTGGCTTAGGACTACTGACAGGGCCTCGAGTGTGTTCTGTTGTCTGGCTTAGGACTACTGACAGGGCCTCTAGTGTGTTCTGTTGTCTGGCTTAAGATTACTGACAGGGCCTGTAGTGTGTTCTGTTGTCTGGCCTAGGGCTACTGACACGGCCTCGAGTGTGTTCTGTTGTCTGGCATAGGGCTACTGACAGCGCCTCGAATATGTTCTGTTGTCTGGCTTAGGGCGACTGACAGGGCCTCGAGTGTGTTCTGTTGTCTGGCATAGGATTACTTACAGGGCCACAAGTGTGTTCTGTTGTCTGGCATAGGATAATTGACAGTGCCTGGAGTGTGTTCTGTTGTCTGGCCTAGGATTACTGACACGGCCTGGAGTGTGTTCTGTTGTCTAGCTTAGGACTACTGACAGGGCCTCGAGTGTGTTCTGTTGTCTGGCATAGGGCTACTGACAGCGCCTCGAGTGTGTTCTGCTGTCTGGCTTAGGGCTACTGACAGGGCCTCGAGTGTTCTGTTGTCTGGCTTAGGGCTACTGACTGGGCCTCGAGTTGTCTGGCTTAGGGCTACTGACAGCGCCTCGAGTGTGTTCTGTTGTCTGGCTTAGGGCTACTGACAGCGCCTTGAGTGTGTTATGTTGTCTTGCTTAGGGCTACTGACACGGCCTCGAGTGTGTTCTGTTTTCTTGCTTAGGGCTACTGACACGGCCTCTAGTGTGTTCTGTTGTCTGGCTTAGGGCTACTGACACGGCCTAGTGTGTTCTGTTGTCTGGCTTGGAGCTACTGTCGTCGTAACCGTCCGGGCTTCCTGCACTACAGCTGCTGTCTTCCAGAAGATCTGATTGTAATTTGTTTTCGACTGATGGCGATATTTATGCATTGCTGTTAGTTTATTCCCCACAGGGAATATATGCGATCTACCGCGTGTCGGTCTGTCGGTCGGTCTGTCATCAAGAGCTTGATAACACGATAAGTTTAAAAACTCCTGCAAGGATTTTAATGAAACTTGGTATATAGCTTCTGTGGGAACAAACACAGATCGGTATTGTAAATGGGCCAGGTTCGTCCAAGGAGAATGGACCAGTTGGGCTTGGAAAATTTCAGTTCTTGATTGACAATTGATGGCCGTGTTTAACTGATGGGGGGGATATGTGGGCTATGCACACTGCTCTAGTTGCATCTAAAACCGCACGTTCTCCGTTTAATCCACATCTTTGATGCAGCGTTGAATAGACGTCAGAAAATTGAAGTTGCACAGAGTTGGGGCTCTGAAACAAACAACCTTATCTTATCGATTGCCCGAAATGGTAACCATGGGAGGTCGCTTCGACCAAAATGAATAGCATAAAAAAATCGAGTGTTTTCCGGTCTACATTTGAAAAAAATATTCATGGAAATTGACTTCATGCATATTCTGCGTTACCAGATGACTCAAGAATGGGGGTTCTTTGGCCTTGAGGTCGCTGTTTCAACGCCTAACCAATTTCCATTTTCAATCGTCTCTTCAAAGTTGCACAGAAGATGTTTATAAGACCTGGGGGAAAAGTATGTCTGGTTGTGACAAAGTTAGCTTATCCAACATCAATTCACTGTTGAGTGAAAGACGCCGATTAAAAGGCGAAGAAAAAAAAACTTCAATGTTCAATGGATGGCGTGTTTTTGGTTGCCACCACTCACAGCCAAATTATAACCATATTCACTGATTTTACTTGTAGCTTTTGTCCTAAATTCAATGACAATGCACTGGACGGCTGCACCGGTATTCACAAAAGTGAACTGTGAAATAAACTCTACTCCAGGGAGCGAAAATAGGGTGACCTAACTGTATTGTGCAAACAATTTTAGGTGGATTTTTGGTTGCTAAATATAGAAAATTTATTAATTTGCTTTCGGATGTTCTGGTTGCCAAGGAAGAAATTAACGGAATCAGTTAACTGTGCAGTTAACTCTTGTGAATACGGCCATTGGAAGTTTTCGTTGTTTTTTTTTCGTTTCATGGTATTTCCCTCCCCTCTGATGTTAAGACGTATTTAAGGATCAAAACAGTACATTTTCTGAGTTTGATCATTATTTTCCCCCCGACATAATTTGTGCAATATTATGTTTTGCACAACTTTATCCACATCCTAGTCTAGCTTTTTTGTCACTGCTGGTCAGGATGTGATCAAAGCTGACTAAACAGTCGTTATGCACGGCAGTTTAGGGCATTTCCCCGATCTATTTACCGATCAGTTCTATCGTAATGGAAATATATCACTTTTGATTGAATCTCCAAATATTTAATTGTAACTACTAGTCACACAGATGATACTTTATGCCTATATGTATCAAAAGAGCGGTAAGAAACGATATACATACGGATTCTACTGTGAGGCAGTGGTTATAATGTCATAGATTCTACCGTGAGCAGTGGTTTATAATGTCATAGATTCTACTGTGCTTCAGCGGTTATAATGTCATAGATTCTACTGTGCTTCAGTGGTTATAATGTCATAGATTCTACTGTGCTTCAGTGGTTAAAATGTCTTAGATTCTACTGTGAGGCAGTGACTATAATGTCATACATTCCTTTGTGTGGCAGTGGTTATAATGTCATAGATTTTATTGTGAGGCAGTGCTTATAATTTAATAGTTTCTATTGTGAGGCAGTTGTTATGTCATAGATTCTACTGTCACAGAATCGCCTAAAAAACATTAACAAGTCCTAATTTAATCAATATTTGGCCGATTTCAACAATAATACGAAAAGGCACATCTGCAATATGTATATATATATATATTTCAATGTATGGGGCTTCAGAAGAATGTCCTTTGTAGATTTAGAGAACTGACTCGGACAAAACTCAGCTTGTATGCTAAGTGAAGGCATATATTTTATCAATTTCTAACAACTCATATTTTGTTCCATTTTTGGCCGATTTCAACAATAATACGAAAAGGCACATCTGCAATATATATATTTCCACTATTCAAGGTAACAAAAGCATGTGCCTAATAGCTTTCGAGAACTGCCGCTGACAAAACTCAATCTCTACACAATTGAACACATAAATTTTGTCCAGTTTTAATAAGTCCTAATTTGATCAATTTTTGGCCGATTTCAACAATAATACGAAAAGGCACATCTGCAGTATATATATTTCCACTATGCAAGGTAAGAAAAGCATGTGTCTAATAGCTTTTGGGAACTGTCGCGGACGAAATTCCATCGATATACTAAGTGAACGCATAAATTTTGTCAAGTTTTAACAAGTCCTACTTCAGTCAATTTTTTGGCCGATTCTAACAATAATACGAAAAGGCACATCTGCAATATATATATTTCCACTATGGAAGGCAACAAAAGCATGTGCCTATTAGCTTTCGAGAACTGTCGCCGACAAAACACAATCTCTATACTAAATGAACGCATAAATTAAGTCCAGTTTTAACAAGTCCTAATTTGATCAATTTTTCGCCGATTTCAACAATAATACAAAAAGGCACATCTGCAATACATATATTTCCACTATGTAAGGTAACAAAAGCATGTGCCTAATAGCTTTCGAGAACTATCGTGGACAAAACTCAATCTCTATACTAAGTGAACGTATAAATTTTGCCCAGTTTTAACAAGTCCTTTTTTGGTCAATTTTTGGCCGATTTCAACAATAAAACAAAAAGGGTAGCAGGGTAACAAAATCATACACCATATCGTTGCGGAGAACAGGTGCGGACAAACTCTACAAAACAGATGTTGACGGACAGACAGACAGACGGACAGAAGGTAGCTCATTAGGCCCCTCCCCTTTCAGGGTTTGGGGCCTAAAAAAGTGTACTCAAAGGAATCTTTGTTTCCCGAACTAGCGGCATTCAAGCTGTCCTCCAGCCCACTCCACCCCCTTTCTTCCTTCGTAGTTAAAACAAAAAAAAAACAAAAAAAATGCAATATTGAGAAGCCGCCTTCCTGTGGCTCTGGTCTGGTTGGTGAGGAACGTCAGGTCCTCATGCTTGACGGACAGATAGTTCTCTATGTCCTGTAGAAGATCTTCGTACTGCCGAATATTCTGTACAGTTTTGTTCGTGAAGTAGATAATATACTTATTGCTGAAAACACAAAGATTTATTACAGCAGTCGCATTGTCCTTGCTAGTAACATCGTGCTTTTTATCTATATTTAAATTATTTAAATTTAAATTATTGAACTCATTCCCTTTATTTTTTTTAGCATTTTTGACAGCTCTTCGAAAGGACGAATTTAGAAGGTTTAAATCACAGCGAAAGGAAGAATTTGAAATTGTTTTTGATATTTTATATTAGGACAAGAATTTTAAAAAATGTAGTCAAAGAAATCCTTGTTTACAGATGCCTTTAATGCCATTTTAGGCAATTTCGATGAGTAAGAGTATTATGTTAAGAAAGAAAATATTTAAGTTGGATTTTAATTTTAAGGAAAACGATTTCCAAACTGGGATGAATAATGACAAGTAAGTCAATTATGGTCCCGTTTTGACCATTACAAAAGAAGCCAGATATGTAGCTAATGCAAAGGAAGGCATAATTTTTAAAAAAATAAAGAAGAATTCAAAAACGGTACATTTCTTACTTATTTTTACAAGTTATATTTTATATCCTCGTTTGCATATTTTGGTACTTTTCAAATGATTTTATTGTTCTTTTTCTAATTTAGAAACACACTAATTCAGAAAATAATATTTAAATACGAAAGCTTTTGAAACAAGTTACAGCATTTAAAACATTGAGATATGTTCTTTCCTATATAAATTCTTTCCTATATATGAGAATTTAAATACAGCGAGCCTTGTTTCTGACATTAGGTATGTATGTCGAATATACGCCAGGATTTAGCTGCGGGTCTATGTTATGACTGCAAGTTAATCGGATTAAAATACAAAGACATCACGAGGAACAGATTAAAAACCTATTTTATTTTGATATATGGGCCATAAAAAAATAGGCTTTATGTGAGCTTTTAAAAATCAGTTAAATTTTATTCTGCTTGCATTTTATTCTATATGTGAATGTGCTTCCAGTAAAGTGGAGTTTTGAGGATTTTTCAGCCTTTTTTTCTACCTTTTCATTACATATTTAATCCAACGAAACATAAAACTTTTCCGTAGATTCCGCAGATTCGAATTTGATTATTAATTATTTCAATATTAGCTTTTTACTATGTTCAGTAACGAAGAAACTCCAGACATGGCCGAATAGTTGTGTACTTCCTGCTGTATGGGATCAATTTTAATCAAAATCATATAGTAATATAATAAACATTTAATTAGAGAACAGAAAATCCATTGTTGAAATTTTGAATATTTAAATGATTTCTTTTTTTTTTTGTTGCTTGTTTTTTTTTTTGCTCTTACAAATAAATATTAAATAATTGTAGTCTTAGACAGTTCAGTTACATAGAAACTTTGAAGGTACAATTGACAGGTGTAACACTGGTGAAGTATTAATTGCCAAAGTATTTAGTAAGTATTCGTTTATTATTTTACATTAAAAATCTTTCTTGTACTGGAGAAGCTGTGGGCGAAGATTTTAAGCGTGGGCAAAGATTGAATTGAAATTGGTATGACAAACTCTGTAATATCTTCATATTGCTGTTTGATGCAAAAGCTAACCGGTCTGTCACAGCATCTCGATTATCGACCCTGATATTTTTAACTAAATAAATCAGTTTGAAGAACACCGTTTTGAGGCTATTAAAAACCTAAAGATTAATTTACCAAATTGTAACAATTTTTATTTTATTTAGTCAATTGAGAAATATTTCCGTTTAAATGAGCCTAGTGTTTTCATAGATTAGTGTACAAGGTAAACATCTATAATATGTACTGAAAGGGTGCTTTATACATTAACATAATGTCTTGTTACTATGCTTGTTTAACTATACTTTACTTTAGCCGCTAGTTTAAAAATAAAGTATATTTATAGGTTATAATTAAATAAACAGATAAATAAATCCCACTTAAAGTCAGGGCTCAGTACCCATTTGTTTGAGATCTGTTTAAATGCTGCCGACTTCATGCGAGGTGAATTCTTTGACACCACAAGTAAACGTCACAATCAACTGCGAGGGAGTGCCCCCAATAACGAAATTGTTTGTGGATGAAATGCATTTTAATCAATTTTAGCTTGCAAACCCACCGGAAAGTTACCAGAGTATTAAAACCAAATTCTCGTACATGATGTGTTCATTCAGATTTGCAGAACTTCAGAAATTATGATAGTAGCAAATATTCAAATAATGACTAATTCCTCCATTTCCGATTTTGAATTTGATGACGGTCAAGGTTATGTATCATAGGGACTTCTACTTCATAGACAATGGTCAGGTATATTTCACACTTTTATATTATCTTTCTAACAATTGACACTCTTTATAACAATTGGCATTCAATAATTTAAAATGTTGTAAACAGTTATACAGAAGGGTGTTATCATGAAAAGTACTACGTGACATGATTTGGAAATGACGCATCTGACAAACAGCCAATAAAATTTCAATATTTGCTTGTGTCATAATCCACCAAAAACAACTTTTAATTTTGATGTAAAACAAGTTATTATAAGTATTTATTATACAAATGGTGTAGACTCCAGCTTAATACAATGTAACTTTGACGTTGTGGATAGTTTTTCAGTGAATAGTTTTTCATTAGCATAGATCAAGTTGAATAAATGTAAACAATGATGTACAGACACCTGAAAATGTGAAAGATAGATAGACGTCTGAAAGAAAGAAGTCTTTCTGGGCAGCGATATCCAGTAAATTCTGTTTTTGGAATATCCTCATCCACGATGGGGATAGGGGAGGTTTTTTGGGGAATGCTGATTGAGGATCTTATAAAGAGAGCTGGGGATTGGGGTCGTGGGCAAATTGGAACTCCATTCGGATGGCTTCTGTAGGAGGCTGAATGAGGATCTCATAAAAAGGGTAGGGGAGGATGTCGTTGTTAAATTGGTCTCTACATGAACCGTCAAAGTTAAATTGCTCTATGACCTCTGAGTGTTTTTGGACTAACACATAACACATATTCTACCACTGGGTCTCCCCGGAATTGCTGTGTACTACTTTTTAGATACAATGCTTTCCTTGCCCATTCCAATGTTGTGGGTCTGAGCTTTACCAAAGAAATTATGATCTTCTGTTTTGAATGATGTGTATATAAGTCTTATTTCTCCGTTTACGTCATACAAGTATATGACATCGCAGAATTAAATTTAATAAGACTTTTTACTTCCTTGTGAAAAAGATCTTAAGAACACACACATAGAAACATTCGTGTGTTGCTGCACAGTTCTTTAAATAGTGATGACTGTATACATAATTTTTGCTATTTAAAACTTTTTCTGATACATTTTACGGGCGTTTTCAGAACAAAAAGTTGTGAATAAAATGACAACATATCGCTGAATTACAGAAAACAGGTGTTTTGCATTTTTCAATTCTCACTCATTTTTAGCGAATGATTAGCCAACATTTGATTATTATCTAGTAATTTCTTTAGCATTCAACTTGTGACGCACGAGTACCATACAATTATTCATTTAATGTTTTCAAGTGTGCGTATTGAGTGTGCAAAACAGTGGTATCTCTGCGAGGGATTGACAAGTGAGTTCGCACAGTCTCATTCCTCTGCTCTTCGAATATGGAAATCATCGCACCAAACATCATGAAGAACAATGCCATTTGTGTGTTCACGAAACTGAACACTCTTTTGTATATTGAACCCGAAATGCATATCGCTAAAAAAGTTTTAAATTATAAGCTCAAAACGCAAAACAAAAATAATGAAGAGAAAAAGAACGCTTCAATAAAATAGAAAGAGTTTTTATTACCTTTTTATATAATATATATCCGATAACATTAAGGTTTATTACATGATGGCCGGCGTGACAGTATATCATGTCACCCCTAAAGCAGTAACTAGAATAGTCCATCGCCAACATCCACAGAGAACTGGGCTAATTTATCTTACTGGGCTAATTTATCTTACTCTTCATGCTCCGTTTAAATTATGTTCTGCTATTGGCCAGATGCGGGAAACTAGCTCAGGCTGTTTCAATTTGTGGATAGGAAGAAGATAGTCCAGGTCTGAGAAAATAGTTTATTCTAAGAAAAAAGAGTTGGTGGGGATGAAATTGACTTAGTGCTTAGTGTATCCCCAATCGGTGGGCAGGCGGGAGGGGAGAGAAAATGTAGTTTAGTTATAACTAGGTTAAACTGTTTGCACTTAAGTAATTCCAAGATTAGACAGGACATGCATATCTTAACCAAGGACTTCTACGGAACTTTTTATGTCACAACTTTAAATATCACAAACTTGTATAAAACTAATGGCCTCTCAGATAAATGAAAATGACATACAAAAACATGTTATATACATTACACTTTTCAGGAATTAACCCATAACAAACATTGTTCACTATTTTGTACGATATCATACAGTACTAGAAATTCAGAATTTGATTTGATTCTTTTGTAACAAATGTCATATAATCGTGTTCTCATAATACACACAGTTATTTCAAATGGTGGGGGAAGGAATAAGACAGCGTGGGTGAGATAAACTAGCTTAAACTGTCTGTACTTAAGTAAATCCAGACATTAGACATGACCGATCTCAACCAATGCATACCATACATAATTCAAAAATCGAAGCTTTAAACATTACAAACTTCTTTAAAACTTATCGTCTCTCAGATAAAAGAATGTAAGGAAAACCTGCATCTACTTCATAAAACAGTTTTCAGGAACTAGCTAAAACAAACATTATTGTTCTTTTATACTCTGTCATACATAACTAGGAATTCAGGATACATTTGAGTTGAATCCTTGATAACAAATTCACGAAATCGTAAATTTTGGTGAGCAATAATCGTGTTTGCATCATCAACATCACTCCCACCCGCATAAGCCATGGCCCCTAATCGTGTTCTCACAATAAACATCGCTAAATTTCTTTTTCTTCTCGCCGAGATCGTATCTGCATATTGATCAGCTTTTTGACTACTTTCTGCAAGGTAAATACCCTTTCCAAAAGGCGCGCGTTTGCATTTCTCTACATCTAAACCCTCTTGGACTATCTTATCTACGTTTTCTATAAGTGTGCCATGAAATAAATGAACTTCGTTTCTCTCTAGTGGTATAGAATCATATATAATATCTCTGTCTTCAACCTCTATAGAAACAGAAGACATGGTATCTGCTTCTTTAAATAATTCTGCAATTCCTAATGTATCTTCATCACCCGAATTTCTGATTCCAAGTATTTTTATGTTCGGTAAGTCTTGTACGGATTGTGTACGAATAGGCAAATATAATTCGTTGTTAACATCCGCGCATAGATGCCTACTTTGATTATATCTTAGCAGCACATTTCTGTTACAGATCTGATACACACGATTTATACGCAATTCACCGTGTGATAAATTAACAGCATCCCTACCAGTTTGGTCTGTATAGATCCTTGTTCTGTTGACCAGCAGTGTTGCATATAGAAATGCAGGGTGAGTTCTATCACGCCATTTTAATATATCTCGATTTCTCATTCGAATCACTAGAAAATAAACAGGAGAGACTACGTAGCGTATAGAATAAACGACAATCATAAATATGAAAAATCCTGTGCCCTTTTTATAATGTGCGTCTGATTTGTAAATAGTGGGCATCGCCGCCACGTAGATTATTGCTACTGACTTTTCAATACCAACTAGAACACCAGCAATAAACGATACTCGCACCGATTGAAAAATGTATGGGTGTTCGAACAGGATCAAAAATATATAGTTAAAAATAATACTACACAAAAATGGGATGGTGAAGAAACCGGCAATGTCAAGGGTAACACATCTGCTGTTAATACTTGATTCTAGAATGTTTATGTCCTCACTAAATCCAGTATACGCACACAAGTACATGTATCCGTAGCAGATCCAGAATGGGATGAGGAAAACACAATATCGCATGAAGATCCAAAATGCTAACAATGTGTTCCTGTTTTGCAAGATAAAATCTGAGTATCTTTTGAAAAGAATTACAGCTGGAATAAAAATGTATCTTATTGAAAACACAACGGTCAGATTCATAATAAATCCATTTGCAAATCTCATTCGTCGATGAACAGAAGAAAATGAGGATATCGTTGGCATTTCAGCTACAAAGGCAGCAGCAAATATAATTTCCAAGAACGTCAAAATACCAGCAAATACTGCCACTTGAATTGATTTAAACACCTGCTTGTATTCTATATATATGTTATATAACAAGTCCATTACCACATATGCAAAAACAGGAATGGTGAAGAATCCTCCAATATTGTAGCTAAAACATGAATATTCATCCTGTTCATTCCTTTCAAAATGAAGTTTTCCCTCATAAGCACAGCCATATATTTGAGCGTACAATATCCACAATGGCATGAGAAAAACACAGTACCTAACCGAAAGCCAAAATACCCAAAACAATTTTCTAAATCTGAATAATCGCTCTGCATATTTCATCAGCACATAGCACAATGGAGATACAAAACAACGCAAAGAAAAGACTATGAGTAATATCACTAGAAACGATTTTGCTAATGCCTCGCGTTTTTCAGGGAAACTGTTGGCTGAAATATTCGGCATTTCGGCAACATAAGCACTTGACACACACATTTCTATGAAGATAAGCAATCCGTTAAAAAATAGCAAAACATGATTTTGTGACCCATACATTTTATAATCTGATATTCCAAGAAACAGGTAATTCACCGAAAGATAAACGAAGGTTGTAAATGCATAAAAACCCCCTATATTCCACATGTAACACTGAGGATGATGCGTGAAATTCTGCTCAGTGTCGTTTACCAAAGACATAGTGCTATTTATCAGGGAATCATTTACTAAAATTGCGTACTCATTTGTTTCAAAATGAAGATGCCCTGCGTAGGTACACTTGTATATATTTCCATAGAATACCCAAAGAGGTAGGAGAAACACAAAATATTTCATAATGATCCAGTATGTAAGGAACCCTTTACTTGTACCTAGAAAGTGCTCTAAACCTTTTCGCAGCATCACGAAACAGGGTACACCAAAGTATTGTAGTGAAAACACAAGGATCAAGTGGATAAAAGACATATTAATCCAGTGACGTTGTTCTTTATCATCTTCATCATCCGCACTCAAATTGCATGACAAATACGGCATTATTGCAACATAAACAATGGAATATATTATCTCTGCTACTGTCAGTGAACATTGTACAAGTGCAATGGCTTTCGAAGAATATATAGCTTCTTTTGCTAAAAACCATATAAATATCCAGTTCAGTGCTATATAAAGTCCACTTGGAATGGCATACAATGACCCGATGTTGTAATTTGTACATGATGTCTCAGCATTGTTCTGAGAAACATTAGCTGTGGTAACTGATGTGTTTGTGCTTTCGGGTGTATCCAAAAACTGAAGACAGCCCTTCAACGTACTCTGATATATTTTAACATAAAACACGAACAATGGCGCTAGAAAAATAAAATATCGAACTATTATCCAAATTATTACAGTGTAGTAAAATTTAAGAGAAAGTATTTTTTCCTTCAGCTTTTTAAGCAACAGGCGTAAGGGTAATGTAATATTTCTGATTGAAAATAAAAGGGCAAGACATGCAAGTAAGGCCCTTGGCCCTTCTCTTCTCAATGATGTAGAAGAATACTTTGTTCGACTTGGTAGATATTTAAAATAAAGTCCAGTCGCTACTGCCTCACTACATATAAGAAGAAATTCCACCATGGAGCAAGAGTCACTACATGCATCTGCTCCGAAATAAAATACACTGTTCAATATCACATAAAACACTAAAGGAGTCACATACGTGTAAAATTCATATGTGTCTTCTGCTGTTCGTTCAGTATTTTGAGAAGATGTCTGTGTCGTCTGCACATAAAAGTGAATTATCCATATCCACAGCGGTACAATGAAACATACCCAACGCAATAGGAAAAATCCAATAACGATGCATTTACTGAAATATTTCATGGTTCTTTTTACAAGCTATAACTAGATTCTCATGTGTAAACTTTGAAAATGCTTCAATTAAGAGAATAGTGTTCAAATACAATAATTTTTAAAACACGCCTTACTGTAAGCTTATATCATGTCTATTAATGAGTTAACAGAGGCGTAAAATACTTCTTCACATATAAAATATTTCTTTTCGTTATAACAAGTACAATACTTAGACCGCTATCAACAAAAGTGCTTAATTTCCTTATATAAATGGCACTTCCTTGAGACTTAGGTATAAGTGGTACAAAAGCTTCATCATACTGTGACGTATTGATTCTTCAAAGTTGAGAAATTCTTCCTTATATATGGGGGTATAAATACAGGGTTTCAAGCTATATGCATCAATACTTTACACTTGTGTTGATTTATAGTTAGTACGTGATAACATCTTTATGAATGGGTTTGCAGCCCTGAGGTTGCCGTTGGTAACCGACTAATCACACGGTTTCAATTTCAACAATTTCCGCTGAGGGCTATGTCTCGACTATAAGTTACTTGGGTAAAAGTATAAAGAAATGATAGAAAAAAAAACGTATATAATATCTAATTCCTTTTATATGCGCCTCTAAATATAATCATCCTTTATATGAGTTTCTGAAAATCATTTCACATTTTATTCTGCATGAATTATAACTTTTTTTGTAAATATGTTTCAAGTAAAATGAAGCTGCAATGCTGCAAGATATTACAGTGGAAATGTGAAAGCTGTTTTTCTGTAGATTCCAAAATGCGAAATTTTGCTGGTCACTGAGGAAAATTCTAGATACAGGCGAAGAGCTGTATCAGATCAATATTCGTCAAAATCATTAGTAATGTAAATCAATTATTCAGAACCAAAATTTCATCAAAAAATATATATTTAAAATATCGAAAAATTTTGCAGTGTTAAGCATTTGAGAGGTTCAGCACTGCTGAATTATTAGCCGACAATATTCATCAACCTTTGGCTTTTATTTTTTATTTATAATTTTAGTGTTTTTTTGTGGTATTTTTTTCAGAATTAAACTGTCAGCACAAAGGTTAACTGGTCTGACATTTCGAACTTCAGAAGATGAAATATTTTATGCAACAACCTGGCTTGTAAAATATTATTTTACGGCTTTTAAAACAAATAAAAACAAACAAAAATTAAAAAGGACCACCCCAACCCATCTGCTTCGTCTCATAAAAATTTGAAGTTGTTTCAGTTGTATACCTAATCCTGTTGATTTTTGGCAGATTCTCTGTCCGAGAATATCACAAAAAAAATTATAAAACAAAATGCAAGAAAATCCATATTTAATTCTTTTAAAGTAGATTTTTTCTACAACTAGGTAACTATCGTACCAACCTGACTCCGCAATGGAATCCAAATATTCGCAAATCTGGGAAATAAACATGGCCTGTTGGTGACAGAGTACATGTAAATGGTAAATCCTTTACCAGTTTAGAGCTTCAGAATACCCTCTTGTTTTGATTGACAAAATGTAAGCAGATAAGAAATCAATGAAAAAATGGTAAAAAAAATCAGTGAAAAAATAATTAAAACACGCAAAAATTGACGAAAAGTGGCCCTTGAATGAATTCAACTACTTCATAACTTGAGTATAAAGTGAGTATATAACAAGCAACCAATAAATTATCAACGAGTGCTGGTCTCGTAATCCATTACGAAAAGTACTGTACTGATTCCCGAAAACTGGGAAATAATATTCAAAATGCTATAACTTTTAAAACACGTCTTTTATTAATGTCTAGGAATGAGTTTTCAGGTGTAAAATACTTCTTCACATTTAAAATATTCAGATACGTTATTTTTATAATAAATACAATTAGTAGATAGTCACGAGAAATAATGGCTGAATTTATCATTTTTTCTATATTTGAAATGAAATGTTATTTGTTATCTTATGTATACATGGTACACGCCCTAAAATCACGCAGTGATCTTGTGTTGATTCGTCAAGGTTGAGAAATTCAATGCAACATGCCAGTCTTCTTACGCTATGTGTGCCGTTACTTAAACTTTTCATTGACTGCAAGTGGTAACGTCATTATATTCTTATTAATAGATCTGCAGGGCTGTAATCACAGAATATTTTCACAACCGCCTCATCAAAATTAAAGCATTTCCGCTGGGGCTCTGTTTAAATTGCAAGTTTCTTCGGTTAAAGTGCAAAGATATATAAAAAACATTAGTAATGTTTTTGCTTAGTATGCATTGGCTTCTATTTGTAAAAAACCTTATATGTGTTTTAAAATGTAATTTTTGAAGTCATTTTACATTCATTGTTTGTAAATACTTTCGGTGTTGTCAGTGACTAGGAAAACTCCCGACAGAGGCAGAGAGGGGTATACTTCGTGGTGTGTCATATCAATAGTGGCCAAAATCATGTAGCCATATAAAACACTTCATTCAGAAGCAAAACATTATTTTCTCACACAACATATTTGTTTGAAGAAGATTATTTTGGGGTAATTTAAAATTAAAGAAACGATTATTACAAAAAATTAAAATCAATCGTTGTATTGTTTTAATGCACAAGGCAAATATTACAATTTAAGAAAGAATGTGTGCACATTATTGTTCAACATTAAATGTAAGAATTTTCATTTTCTGCCGAGTTAGTGGACCTGCTACAATTAAAGAGAGCATTGTGTTCCCCATAGGCTGTGAATGACGTAAATATCTTCGATCTAGGGAAAAATAAGCCATTCGTACTTTGTATCTTTCCGATGCATTTTTGGATAAATTATAAAGAAATGATAAGGGTAAAACATCAGAATTTTAATTTTTATTTTAACATGCACACTTTCGAATATAAAAAGCCATCATTGTGGTCTTTTAAAACTATTTCACGTATTATTCAGGCCCTTTAATAGCCAACTTCTAAAAATGTCTCTAGAAAATGGAATTCTGTTCATTTTTGCTAGCTTTTTCTATCATTTTATACCTTCATCAGAACAGAATTCAGTCGAATCACACAAAACTTTTCGGCAAAAGTCCAAGTACGAATCCGCTTATACATCAACAGTGTGTCTCATCACTGTTCAATGTTCCCATTTATGTTTCCTATTTAAGTGTCAGCATTGATGTGCTGATTTCTACATTGAATGGTTTAAATTTTGAATCAATGATGAAAATAAAATGCAGTACAGGAATACAGCAAGTGAAAAATATACTTTTGTCGAGAAAATTCAGGTTACTTTTCCCTTTTGATTCTATGTGAGGGTATCAATTCTATTCTAAGAGACGATTGAAAGTTCATTTCTGAGAAAATGTAACACGTTTTCTGAGACAATGTTAATTCCATTTCAGAAACAATGTGAATTTTATGTTAGATACAATGTGAATACTTATTCTAGAACTAATATAAATTCTATGTCAGAGACAGTCAATGACATTTCAAAAACAATGTCAATTTTATGTTAGAGACAATGTGAATACTTTTTCGAGAGCTAGTATGAATTCTGAGTCAGAGACAATACGCAGTCTCTTTCAGAGACAGCCACTGCTATTTCAGGGACAACTGCATTTTTATTTGAGAGTTTTTAAAATTATATTTCATAAACAAACCCTTTTTTATATATTTCGTTTTAAAGGTAATACTTATCGCCATTTCTTCACTAAAATATATATTTTTGAGGGTTTATAAATGGCATAAATGGTCAGTAATTCACCCAAAAACCACCTTTTAGCTCTCTTTTAGTGCGTAATTTTTCACTTATTTGTTTTATGATAAAAACTATCACTTTTTGGTCAAAATATATTTACATCCTGGCTCTCTAAAATGACAAAATGATTTTTCATTCCGGTGTACCCTGCTGTGAATAGGCCGCATTTTTAGCCAGATCGATAAAATAGTAATACTTCATTCTGAGTGCGTACGATATTGTTTTTTGCCTGAAGCCGTAGGGCCGTACGGACCGACCCCAAAGGAGGAGGTCCGTACACGCCTGTAGGCTGAAGGCGTAATCGGTACTGCGGTCAGCGAGCATTGATATTTGACTCGGTTTTGTACTTAAGAAAATAAATATTAAGTATTTATTTGCTACGTGTAATGATTATTTCTGACGTAATACCCCCTCCCCCCTCGCCGCGGCATTATATCAGTTATATCTTTATTAATTTTAAATCAATGCACACAAAATTGAATTTTTATCAGGGCCCGAAGGGCCCGCAATAAAATGGCGATTTTATAAGGAGGTGTAGCAAGATCTTACAAACGCATTTTCCATCATTCCGACTCTCACTTGCCTATGTTTCAAGCCACTTCCTTTTCCGGAATTTTGGCTTGAAACGGACAAAGGGCTATTTTTACACAAAAACACACTACCAATCCAACTCTTTGAACTTTATTCGTTCACTTATCCAAGTAACAGATCTGAGAGGTATCCGAATGCACAGGGTCCGTCTCTATCCACTAAATCACCACTGTAAGGTCCCGAGTTTCAGACTCCTGTGTGTTGACAACCCAGAGCTTATTTTCCCCGACTAAACTGCCTTCCACTTCCTCTGTATTCTCCCCGGTACTGTCCTCGGTACTGACCCCGGTATTGGCCCTGGTAATGGCCGCAATACTGGCCCCTAAAACAGAACATAGAGATTATCTACATATTGTCTAAACTGCGATAATTACCAATAACCCCCAAAATATCTAAACATGCAACAAAAAAATCCTTTTCTCTTAGTGGGCGGACGAGGGAGGGATTTTTGAAAGATCTTGCTACACCTCCTTATAAAATCCCCATTTTATTGCGGGCCCTTCGGGCCCTGATAAAATTTCAATTTTATTTCGTCGGTTCCGCAAGATCTTACAAACGCATGTTCAAAGCTTTATTTTGGGGAAATGAATATGCTTTACATACTAAGTACTGACTTCGCAAATTCGTTCTTTTTACCCTCAACTGGACACATATAGAACCTTTTAAAGGTTCCTACATTCGTCCAGCTTGCGGAGTCCAAAATTTTTCGAATCCTTTGGAGGTGCTAGCCCCTCTGGTAGGGTGTGATTTCCAAATTTCTGTGTCTACCCCCGCTTTCCACATAATAAACTTTAACCAACCCGCAATTGTACAAGGTTTTACTGGCTTGTGTGGAATGTTTGACGCTAGAAAAAGCTGATTTCCTCCAAGGGGACGTAATTTCTTCGTCCTAGCCAGATATTCGTTCAAACAAGCAACAGGGTTCAACGAAGGGTCTTCATCAAATTTCATAATCTCCACCACTGGAGGGTTAGTACCCTTTTTTCTGGTTTTACCAAGGGCCTAAATGTGAAAAATTATTTTATCACCCCCATCTACCATTAAACTTGTGTCGATCTTTGGGCTGAAGACAGGGCTATCAACATAGCCAGTTTGGCCCCTAGACTTCTGAGCAAAAGATTGTCGTTATCCTCCATGGACCGGATATATGTCAACACTTTGTTTACATCCCATTGAGTTGAATACTTGGGCTGGGGCGGTCTTAAATTGAAAATGGCCCCCATCGCCTCTATCACTCTAGAGTGTTCGCCCACTGGTTTCTTAAGCAAGGGAGGATGTAGGGCCGAAATGGCTGACCTGTAGCCATTTATAGTACTGTAACTTAACCCTTTCCTGAACAATGCATTCAAAAACTCAACCACATTAACTATAGTTGCCTGAAAAGGATTAATGCCCCGTTCACGAGCCCAGCTACTCCATTTCGCCCAGGAGTATTTGTAAGACGTCTTCGTGCCTGATCTCCATTTTTCAGTAAGGAGTTCTGTAGTTTCTTCAGAAAATCCTTCTGCTTTTGCTTGGAGCCTGAAACCTTCCAAGCCGCTAATTTTAGTGCTTTCGCCATTACCAATGGGTGGGGTTCCATCTTGCTGTTCAAGATAATGTTCTCCTGGCTCGGCAACAATAATGGTCTCTCTACCAACATATGGAGTAGGGACGGGTACGATACTTGATTCGTCCATGTGGGAGCAATAAGAGTGATCGTAGCTTCCTCTATCAGTACTTTTTTTCAGGACTCTGCCTATAAGACAGAACGGTGGGAATGCATAGGCCTTCAGATTTCTCCAATTCACCTGGAAACTGTCCACTTCTATCGCTTCCGGATCCGGTTTCCAACTGTAAAACTTCGATTTCTGAGTGTTGGTCCTTGATGCAAAAAGATCCACTTCCGATTCCCCCAGATTCCACTCTATTCCCTCGAAAACTTGTCTGTTGAGCTTCCAATCCCCCGGATCTTCCAGTTTCCTGGATAACCAGTCTGCCATTTCGTTCCTTGCTCCTGGAAGGTAAACTGCTGTGATTTGTAGATTCTTTTTCTGACACAATACCCACAGATCCTTCACTATTCCTAATATAAGTTTTGAAGCTGGACTGCAGAGTTTTTTTATTTGAGTTACTGCAGTGATGTTGTCCATTTGAAGAATAATCTGAACATTTTCGGTCTCTTTCATGAACGACTTCACTGCCATGCTCCCGGACAGAAGCTCTTTTGCATTTATGTGCCAACGATGCTTCTCTTCCGTCCATTTTCCTCCAGTTTTCAGATTGTTCATCCAGGCCCCGTCACCCCAAGGACGAGGCATCGCTCGTTATCGTCACAACTTTCGAGTTTTTTATCAAAGACCTCCCACTCGACATTTTTAACGATTGAATCCACCATAGAATCTCCTGTCTGGCTTCTTGGCTTAGTGTCACTATAAGGTCTTGTTTGAGTCCATTTGTAGGTGCCTGAAGTGGAGGGGTGCCGGGATCACCTCTACCATAGTTGAGGTCAGAGTTCCCAACAGTCTTGCTAATTTTCTGAGTGTTGGGGACCCCATTCAAAGCATTTTTTCGCAATTTTGTATCACCTTTTCTATTTTGTTCTGAGGTAAAGCTATTTCCATTTTGACCGAATTTATGTTCATTCCCAGATATTCGATTATCTGCGTTGGGAATGTGATTGCTTTCTTCCAATTTATTTTGAACCCCAGGGACATCAATAAGTAACAAACTGTGTCGAGATCTTTGATCAGTTCTTGTGGGTCCTGATTCAGCAAGATTAGATCGTCCAGGAATATCATCAGTCTCAATCCCAATCGTCTCAAAAGTGTCATTGCCGGTTTTAGCAATTTTGTGAATATCCTGGTAGCTGGCCCTAGACCAAACGCCATCACTCGAAACTGATACAGAATGTTTTCCCATCGAAATCTCATGAATTTTTGGGCACTTTCGTTCATTGGAACTGAGAAGTAAGCGTCTTTGAGATCTATCTTGACCATGTAA
Organism: Protula sp. h YS-2021; assembly: GCA_949752745.1. Classification (NCBI taxonomy): domain Eukaryota; kingdom Metazoa; phylum Annelida; class Polychaeta; order Sabellida; family Serpulidae; genus Protula; species Protula sp. h YS-2021. Next base: position 37,102,651 of record OX457032.1, on the reverse strand, counting down.
TCTCCCTCTTTCACCATGTCCATCAGGTCTTTTATTGTCTCCATTTTGAAGTGTTGGTACTCTAGAAATTGATTTAACTGTTTCATGTTGAATACCGGACGGAACCCCCCATCATTTTTTAGACGTAAGAATATGTGTCCCACAAACTGATCCGGATGGGGAACCACTGCCTTTAAAGCATTTTTTCTCACCATTTCTTGGATCTCTTCTGATATTAATTTTGATTCTGTTTTGCTGAATTTTGGTGAATTTGGGATTTTTTCTTGACTTGGAATGTGCGTAAAAGGAAGTTTTACCCCTTGAACATACTGAACTATTTCCGGGTTTCTCGTGATTATCTTCCAGTTCGGAAGGAAGTGGGCTATTCTTCCCCCTACCGGGACTGATACGTTTTCGAATTTGACTGGCAGACTCATGTCTAATAAGGGCTTTCTTACGTTGAGGATTCGAAATCCTAATTGTTCGAAATTTTGGATCGTTTTTTACTACTTTCGCTTTTAGTTCCTTGACTAGGTTTGTACCTCTATGATTTGAAATTTGTGGCCCCTCTGTGGCTTTCGCTTGCGGTGTTTCCGTAACCCCCAGTCCTAGCTGGGGGAGCGGCATGAAAGGGCTTGTAAGATGCCTTCTTCATATCTCTAGCCTCTTTCTTTCTTTTCAGTTTGTTATTGACCTTGTTGATGAATTTCTCTCCCAGAAGGGTGCCTTTGCTTTCATTGAGTTCGTCCTCATATTCTACTAACAATTTCGACGCCTTCTTAGTATTGCCCGTGACAACGTGAGACAGCAAAGCCAAACGTCTGAAGTATTTTATCTGTACATTTGCCTGCCCGATACAGATCACCGCCTTTTCCACCAACTCAAGCGTTTGTTCTAAATCTAACTCCTCTTCGCATTTGTCTTTCTTTATGCTGTCAATCTTTGCCCAGATAGCTCCAAGTGGGCCCATTGTCTTGTTCATGGCATCCTGAACTCGAGTAAGGTTAAGGTCCCATTTTTTGAGGGCATCCTTTCCGATCCTCTTCAAGTATATCTGCCCACTCATCATCAAGAACAGGTGTCTTGAAAGCATCGTTCTCTGGCTTAGGACAGTTCTCCAACACTTTTTTCATCACTTCCTCCTTCACATAAGTCCCAAAATGCTTCGACGCAAACTTTGCCAGATTTTTAGGCAGTAAAACAGTATCGTCATAAGACTTCGGATCAAAATGTTCGTAGTCACTGCCATTTTCAGAGCTTGAACTTTGATCACTGTCTTCTGTTGAAGAGAATTTTGGTTTTTTCGTTTTTACGTTTCTTAATTCCTTTAGCGTGTTTGCGTTTTTGGTCGCCGATTGGCTAGATCTACATGGGCTAGAATCAGTAATCTCTCCTTCCGAAGAACGACTATCAACACGAAATTTTGTACGGGATTTCTTAACCTTGCCTTTTTCTGCCGATTGGCTAGTGCTAGGAATCGGGACCGATTGGTTACCCCCGTCACTATGCTCAGCATGTAGCAACTCTTCCATTTCTTTTTGATTACCATCCATTTCGATCACTTACCCTGAGTTGGCAATTTTCCGATTTAACTTTTTTTTCGTAAAATCGACAAGTTTCGTGAGAGCCTAAATTCCGGAAAAGGAAGTGGCTTGAAACATAGGCAAGTGAGAGTCGGAATGATGGAAAATGCGTTTGTAAGATCTTGCGGTTTGTAAGAACCGACGAAATAAAATCACCCGAAGGACGTGCGTAAAATTACCAACAATTTACCCTTTAAAATAAATATGTACCTTCAAAAATGCCTTTCTTTCTGCCATGATCGATAATACATTTTAATTTATGTGCCTTAAACTCATGTGGTTTAAGAACTAACCTCACAAGCCCGCCTCATAAACACGTATTTTCTCCCTTTCGAACGTTCCTTCTTATTTATGTCAGTTCAACGGAGGTAACTTCTTTCAACTCAAATCGCGAAATAACAACACAACAAATACACAAATGGCGTAATTATATGACATTTGTAATTAGATGACGTTTCGTTTTCAGGCTGTGCTGTAAGTACCGTCACAGTAATGACTCATTTGTCGATTTTCAGGGCGTTTGCAGTTGATTGTGGCCCATTTTCTCTTCACTTTCAAGTCCGAAAACACGTGTTTTTTTTGTTTTTTTTTGTTTTTTTGTTTTTTGTTTGTTTTTTGTTTTTGTTTACTGTTTACATCTGATCGCATTATGAATATGCTTATAGGGGGCACCATGCAATCTGGCCTATGAAAACTGCATGCTAGTTTTTTCTATCATTTCTTTGTACGCGGACCTCTAGGCATATAATAAATATTTGAATTGCCTGGTAGGGCTAGGTTGTTTTTCTTGTTTTGTTCGACTCTTTTTGTAGTTTTCTTTACAATTTACGCGGAGAAAGGAGTAGATTCCATCATCATCCGGATAGGTTCATGTTTGAAGCTGAGAAGATCTGAATTCTTTTTAAAATAACCTCTTAAGGATGAAAGGATGGCATTTTTACAAGAACAATACCTCCCATAAAGAGCCCATGTCAATTATACATGTCAATTATACATGTCAATTATACATCTGGGACACAAAAACCCTTAAATTTGTGCACCAAGAAATAATTTCATATTTCATTTCTAAATTTGAGGTATCAAATAGAAATTTAACATGTTTGTGATACAGTCATGAAACGCACATTTGACGTGCAATAATATAGACTTCTTAAAAATATCAAAACATTTTCTTTCGCTTTAGAAACGTGTTTTCGTTGCTGAAGTTATAATTTAGGAGGAGATGGTGGATTTGGGTGACGAACTCTGTGGTAGCAGTAGTATATAAATGAGAGAATGACCACACTCAATCATCGTGACGTCATCAATCACGTGATCAATTAAGTCAATTAAGTCAATTAAGCCAATTAAGTCAACAGTGGAGCCAATCAGTGGAGTTGGTATGAGAGTTCTACTGCAGTGCAGTGAAACTGTCATTTGGATAGGTGTGCATGTGATTGTGACGATATGGTGACGATCGTGACGATAACGATCGTGACGATATGGTGTAAACGTCATTTGTGAACGCGATTGTCGATTTGAAATAACGGCTTTTCCGGTGAAGTGTGAAAAGGGAGCGTTTGAAAGGGGAAGGTGGGAGAAAATGTCAAGAGTGTATAACTTTAAAACTACTTGGTCGATTTGCATGAAAATTTCACTGTTTGATTCAGTTTTATGTAAAGTTTTGTTATAAAGTAGTCACAGGCTATTTGCTCAGCTGACTGTATGCATTTTTGTAACATGCCGCCATTTTAACTTTGTAAAAAGTGAAAAAAATGAGATAACTTTCGTTATACTTGGTCGATTTGTATGAAAATTTCACTGTTTGATTCAGTGTTATGTAAAGTTTTAATATTAAGTGGTCACGGGCTATTTGCACTGGCGGCTGTATGCATAATGTGACATGGCGCCATTTTAAGTTTGTAAAAAAGTGAAAAAGTGGGATAACTTTCGCTATAGTTGGTCGATTTGCATGAAAATTTCACTGTTTGATTCAGTTTTATATCTAGTTTTAACATTAAGTAGTCATGGGCTATTTACACCGGTGGCTGTATGCATAATTGATTCACCTTAAAATGTTAACTTAAAAGTGGAATAACTTTCGTTATAGTTGACCGATTTGCATGAAAATTTCACCGTTTGATTCAGTTTTGCATAAAGTTTGGCTATAAAGTGATCATAGGCTATTTGCCCATGTGGCTGTATGCATAATTGTAACATACCACCATTTTAACTTAAAAATGAGATAACTTCCGCTATAGTTGACCGATTTGAATGAAAATTTCACTGTTTGGTTCAGTTTTATATCTAGTTTTGTTATAATGTAGTCATGGGCTATTTGCGCAGCTGGCTGTATGCATTTTTATAACATGCCGCCATTTTAACTTTGTGAAAAGTGGGAAAAGTGTGATAACTTTCGTTATGGTTGACCGATTTGAATGAAAATTTCACCGTTGGATTCAGTTTGATGTCTTAGTTTACAGTAGTTTACATAGGTGGGTTATTGGAATGGCGCGCGCCCACCATTCAAACGTGTTTGAATTACATTTTAGGAACATATTACGTCAAACTATTGTTCAACAAGTTGTTTAACAATTGTACAACAATTGCTCAACAAGCTGTTGTTCAACATGTTCAACATGTTGTTGAACAAGTTGAACATGTTCAACATGTTGTTGAACAAGTTGAACATGTTGAACATGTTGCTTAACAAGTTGTTGTTCAACATGTTGTAGTTCAAGCAAAGAAAAACAAGACATATGTTGAATAGTTTTATTAATACACTTAAATACACACAGCTTAAATCTATAACAATATTACAGCATTTGTTGATTTACAAAGTCTTTATTATAAAGTTTAGTCAAATAAGTCTATTTTTCTTCATCTGCTTCACTCTGTTCACTGTCATCTATATCACTTTCTTCGTCGCTGCCTTCATCTTCTTCCTCCTCATCTAGAAATGCATGTCTCACTCTTCCTTTTATGCTACTTAGATGTAATCAAAAAATGGTGTGTAACTCGTCAAAAATACCAAACTTATTAAAATTGTTGAGTCAGCAATTTTAACAATTTTAACAATTCTTATTTTAACAATTTTAACAATTTTTTAATGGATTTCATCCATATAAAATAGCAATAAATTCTGCTGAGTAAGTTTTGTGGATAAAGCGCGTTCGAATGATGTTATTATGACGCCATAATGATGACGTGATGACGTCATAATGACGTTATGATGACGTCATAAAGACGTTATGACGTTAGACTGTCCTAAGCGGCATAACCCTAACCCTAAGCGTAGACAACATGTTCGACAACATGTTCAACATGTTGAACTTGTTGAACATGTTGTTCAAAATGTTCTTCAACTTGTTGTTCAACAAGTTGAACATGTTCAACATGTTGTTCAACAAGTTGTTTATAAGGCTATGTTTAAAGGCTTTTTTATCATTTGAAAAGTGTATGTTGAACCGAAAGGATGTATAAATGCAACATTTGTTTGAAATCTTACAAGTGGCCACAAAGTCTGAAAAGGCACTTAAGGGATGCTCACACTTCAGAAGAAGAAGGAGAATTGGAGATAGATATGGAAAACCCTGTAAAACCACCTATCGCTGAAACTTTAGACGAGTCTTCTATGGAAAGTCAAAGCGTCAATATGACTGAAAAGAATGCACATGCTTGTGCAGAATGTGGTGCGTTATACAACAGTCAAGAAGCTTTGTTCAAACATATGGAACATTGTGGTGAGGGTGATGATGACAGCAGCTCTGAAAGTGAGTCAGAAACAGACTCTGAAAGTGAGTCAGAAGCAGACTCTGTTTGGCATGATATGGTTCAAGAAGTCTACGATGAATATGATACCAAATTTCAAGAAAAGGTTTCAGAATATGAAGAACAAGGGCTTGAAGATGCGCGTGAAATAGCAAGTGATCACTTTCGACCCATTTATAAGCGTCGACTTAAACAACGGTTTATGAGACTATTCAAATATACCCAACGTCTAGAACAAAACGAACATTATCAAACCATTTTAGAAGACTTTAATTACTTTGTTGATGAAAAACATTACGAGTATTCAAAGGCACTAAAGGCGGCTATAAGAAGAAATGATGCATTCTTTGAAGAGCTTCTAGATGAGGAGCAGGAAGATGAAAGCAGCGACGAAGAAAGTGATATGGATGACAGTAAACAGAGTGAAGCAGATGAAGAAAAATAGACTTATTTGACTAAACTTTATAATAAAGACTTTGTAAATCAACAAATGCTGTAATATTGTTATAGATTTAAGCTGTGTGTATTTAAGTGTATTAATAAAACTATTCAACATATGTCTTGTTTTTCTTTGCTTGAACTACAACATGTTGAACAACAACTTGTTAAACAACATGTTGAACAACATGTTAAACAACATGTTGAACATGTTCAACATGTTCAACTTGTTCAACAACATGTTGAACATGTTCAACTTGTTCAACAACATGTTGAACATGTTAAACAACAGCTTGTTGAGCAATTGTTGTACAATTGTTAGACAACTTGTTGAACAATAGTTTGACGTAATATGTTCCTAAAATGTAATTCAAACACGTTTGAATGGTGGGCGCGCGCCATTCCAACAACCCACCTATGTAAACTACTGTAAACTAAGACATCAAACTGAATCCAACGGTGAAATTTTCATTCAAATCGGTCAACCATAACGAAAGTTATCACACTTTTCCCACTTTTCACAAAGTTAAAATGGCAGCATGTTATAAAAATGCATACAGCCAGCTGCGCAAATAGCCCATGACTACATTATAACAAAACTAGATATAAAACTGAACCAAACAGTGAAATTTTCATTCAAATCGGTCAACTATAGCGGAAGTTATCTCATTTTTAAGTTAAAATGGTGGTATGTTACAATTATGCATACAGCCACATGGGCAAATAGCCTATGATTACTTTATAGCCAAACTTTATGCAAAACTGAATCAAACGGTGAAATTTTCATGCAAATCGGTCAACTATAACGAAAGTTATTCCACTTTTAAGTTAACATTTTAAGGTGAATCAATTATGCATACAGCCACCGGTGTAAATAGCCCATGACTACCTAATGTTAAAACTAGATATAAAACTGAATCAAACAGTGAAATTTTCATGCAAATCGGTCAACTATAGCGAAAGTTATCCCACTTTTTCACTTTTTTACAAACTTAAAATAGCGGCATGTCACATTATGCATACAGCCGTCAGTGCAAATAGCCCCTGACCACTTAATGTTAAAACTTTACATAAAACTGAATCAAATAGTGAAATTTTCATTCAAATCGACCAACTATAGCGAAAGTTATTTCACTTTTTCCACTTTTACAAAGTTAAAATGGCTGCATGTCACATTATGCATAAAGCCACCGCTGCAAATAGTCCGTGACCACTTAATGTTAAAACTTTGCATAAAACTGAATTAAACAGTGAAATTTTCATTCAAATCGACCAACTATAACGGAAGTTATCCTACTTTGTCACTTTTTACAAAATTAAAATGGCTGCATGTCACATTATGCATACAGCCAGCTGCGCAAATAGCCTGTGACTACTTTATAGCAAAACTTTACATAACACTGAATCAAACAGTGAAATTTTCATACAAATCGACCAAGTATAACGAAAGTTATCTCATTATTTTCACTTTTTACAAAGTTAAAATGGCGGCATGTTACAAAAATGCATACAGCCAGCTGAGCAAATAGCCTGTGACCACTTTATAACAAAACTTTACATAAAACTGAATCAAACAGTGAAATTTTCATGCAAATCGACCAAGTAGTTTTAAAGTTATACACTCTTGACATTTTCTCCCACCTTCCCCTTTCAAACGCCCCCCTTTTCACACTTCACCGGAAAAGCCGTTATTTCAAATCGACAATCGCGTTCACAAATGACGTTTACACCATATCGTTACGATCGTTATCGTCACGATCGTCACCATATCGTCACAATCACATGCACACCTATCCAAATGACAGTTTCACTGCACTGCAGTAGAACTCTCATACCAACTCCACTGATTGGCTCCACTGTTGACTTAATTGGCTTAATTGACTTAATTGACTTAATTGATCACGTGATTGATGACGTGACGATGATTGAGTGTGGTCATTCTCTCATTTATATACTACTGGTAGCGAAAGAGCTAAATTTAATAAATCGTTGTGGGAACATCATAGAACTAGACTGATACATGCGCTTTGAGGCACAAAATCACTATTTTAGAAACTTTATGATGTAAGATTTCGCTTGGAACTTTGTTAAACGTAATTTAGCAATACATCTTGCATGAAGCATCCATAAAAATTGAATAAGGGGAAGGAAAGGCGGGAGGGAGATGGGCTTGTAAATTTCGAAAAAAAATGGGTTGCGTTCTTTATGGATGGCTGTAAACGCGAACGACAGATAATTTTCTTGACATGTTCAAAAATATATAGTATCTGGTCCCATATGTCTATATTTTTTGTTTTACTTTATTCTTAAAAGCAATTTTAGCCCTTTGCATTTGCAGAACAACTTAGCTACGATACAGACATCATTGCAGAGGGGTGCAAAAATATTCAAGTATAAGAGAACATATTTTCACAGTTAGTATAAAAACAATCACACTTAAGTTTAGACTTGAGTTTAGTTCGTAACTCTTTGTGAAGTGGGTATATATCTATAAAGAATGATAAAGAAAAAAATCTAAAAAATTTAATTATATTTTCATAAAGAACCTTGAAAGTAATAGCTCTTGTGTACCGCGGGAAAAGAACGTCTTTAATTAAATAAGTTTGACCCTAGCCTCTCACTTCCATCGAACAGATTAGCACTAACAGAAAAGAGACTAAACGGGAAGGGTAGGGGGTGGATTTATAAGGGATGGGAGAAGGGTAGGGAAGGGGGTGGTGGGCACATTGGCACTGCTCGCCGACAGCGTCTGCAGGTGGGTGCGGGGAGCGGGGGGAGAGCTGATTGAGGATATTATAAAAAGGGTGGAAAGGAAAGGGTTGCGGGTACATCGCTACTTCACGCCTAGTCAAAAGTTGCCCTTCTTACCCTGGCCTGGTAACACATATATTACCATCCCTCCCTTTCCCGGATTGCTACTGTATGCCTGTTAGATATGGTGATCCCTTTGATGGTGGCTTTCATAATAACTCATTATCGTAAATACCAGTTCGACAAGATCTTCGCTTCTGTAAACATTTAATGCGGTTTCGGTTTGAATGATGAGTAGATAGATTTTTAAAAGCTCTGTTTTTAATGCTCGGTTTTTTTTAAATGCTTAGTTTTTTATTGCTCTGTTTTTACTGCTCAGTTTTTAATGCTCGGTCTTTAGTGCTCGATTTTTAATGTTTGGTGTTTAATGCTTGGATTGTAATGTTTGGTTTTTAATGCTCGGATTGTAAGGCTCGGTTTTTAATGCTCGGTTTTTACTGCTCACTTTTTAATGCTCGCTATTAAACAAATGTTCTGGTAGCCCCAATAATTGTTTTCGTATTACCTTCGTAAATGTAAGCACGGGGGTATTGCGACAACGAAGAGTCATGAGCACAATGTCAATATATCGGCGATCTACAGAAAAATATATATTAAAACTGTGCCATCAATACCAAGGACGCCAGTGGGAACGAGAAGGAAGGAACGGGATCTCGCTGGGCCGCGGTTCTGCACCAGTACGGCACAATCCGGCACTTGATCATGCACAACGCACTATGGAGCTAGAGGACGCCGCAGCTGGTTGAGCTGGACAAATCGCTACGAATAATAATAATAATAATAATAATAATAATAATAATAATAATAATAATAATAATAATAATAATAATAATAATAATAATAATAATAATAATAATAATAATAATAATAATAATAATAATAATTTTGCAAAGTCCTGGAAGTTGGAAATGTAATTAGTTAAAATTATAACACGGAGCGAACGACAGTGCACTCCCGTATAAAAAAATGATAAATACATTTTGCATTCTCTTTCCGCGTACGACATTTCATTCGACCCATTCACTCGAACCTTATCAGTTATAAGCGGATATGAATCCTTGAAATTTGTGTCAAACAATCAAGGAAATTAACCTCAAAAAGTCATGCAAAGTCCTTGATGTTTTTAGCGACTTTTGTCTAGGGGCTGCCAAGTATTGTTTTCTTCGGCCAATTGACAGTATCTCGTCGATTTCGGACCAACATATTTGTTAACACAGTCATCTGGCGTTTCTCTTTTTATAGATTTTTTTTATGTCGGGTTCGAAAAAAACATCTCCATTATACAGCCGTTGCGGCTCCAGTATTTGCTGTCCCACTGTTTCGATTGTTTCATTCATTGAGAAAATATGTGTGTGTTAAAATCTGTCAGATAGTGTCTAACCATCTCAAATGCCAGAGTGTTCGTGTTGAGGGGATCGTGGTGGGGTTCGCAACGCCCCTACCTCATCCTCCCCCCTCCAGCGGCACTGTTGCTTGATTGGCTCTCAGCATAACCGAATGCACAACTTAAAATATTCCGTCAGGTTTTAAAACAGGGGAAGTCCTATCCTTACTTAAAAAACCAACCATCAAATAATAAAGAAAAACGGCAATTGATTCAATACCAAATTCGGTTTCTGAACTCTTTTCGCGTTTGTGTGTTTCGAAATTTTGGATGAATTTACGGAATTGCAAAAAAAAAAAGAAAGAATAGAAACGTTTTAGGACAAAGAAAGAGATTTAAAAATGTTTGTTTCACGTATTTCGGTTCATTTTTGTATTGATTGAGTCGTGTTCGTCAGTAATTGTCTGTTCCTGTGAATGTCTTTTGCTTGCGTTAATATCTTCATTTTGGTGTGAAAATAAAATCAAGCTTATGTTCTTGAAATCATTTTATTGCCGTTCACATGTTGTTGTTGTTGTTTTTTTTTTTTTACTTCATGCTGTTTTGAATTGTAACTAAATGCTTTCAATTTCAAGGATTGACGAAAAATGGAAAAAGAAAGTTATGATTATTTTTTTGTGGTAGGTGTGGCGTAGTGGTGTTGGGGGGGTCTGTTTGTTTTTCGTGCTAGGCCCAGTTTGTTTCTAATTTTAGAATTAATACGCCGTTACTAACGCGTTGTAGGGATACTTCAGTATCCTTCAGTATCCTTCAGTATCCCGGCCCACGAAATGTTTCATACTGAGGTGATGCATAGATAAGCCAGTTGCTGTGTCGTGGAAATGAAATAAAAACTGCAGCTTAAATTAGTCAATTGAAATTTGATCTCAATTTCCATCCACAGAAATGGCTGTCGTTGGAGAGGTGGTGGTGGTGGGGGGGAATGCAGGCAGATATGGACAGGGATGTGGTAGAATTTTTTGCTTTTGTGTGAAATTTGTTTGACGTCTTTACCGGGAATAAGTGGTGTATAAATGACGTTTTTATAAATATTTTATGCCGTTTGGGCATTCAGTTTTGTGAGAGAGAGAGAGTGAGAGAGAGAGAGAGAGAGAGAGAGAGAGAGAGAGAGAGAGACAAAATTTAACCCGGAACTTAACTTACGCTAGTGAGTTTGGGCCAGATATTTTTCTACGTTATTTCAAGCGTATATATGTATATTTTATTCATTTGAAAAATATTTTTCCGCTAGGTTTTGGTTGCATAATTGAGCCCAATTAATAAAACTGTTTGGAAATTTTAACTGCTTATTAACATCTTCACTCAATTTATTGACATCAAATAATTTAAGGTCCGGCTGTGTTTTTGATAGCTATTATTATTTCGTGCGGTACACAGTTTTCATGCGAAATCTGAAATAGTACAGATTCTGACAGGTTCTATTTATGTCGGTTTATCATTTCGATCATCATAATTCTGTGTTGAGTGTAGGGTTACGGAAAATGGAAACAGACAAAAAAGTAAAAACCCAGTTAATTTTATTATTTAAAAAAAAAAAAACAAAAAAAAAAAAAAACAAACAAACAAACAAACATAACGGGTTGTCACCTAAAGTTTCAATCGGATTAGTTTCATATCTTGGCTGGATGGTTCCTCTTGACTTGAGCCCTTTCTTAAAAAATACATTTTGACGATAAGGCAACAAAAAAATCAGCGAGCATTTTAAAGATCCGACTGTTTGACAAGGTTGCTAGGCAGGTTTGTAGGTTTCCTGGGTTGGTATTTCCTGCAAAACAACCATTCTGGCGACCCGTCCCCCTGAACACCAAAAAAAAAAAAAAAGGCTACGTTCGATATTTCCCATTATTTGTGTTCCACTTTTCAAAATGCTTCTGTCCACGCAGTTTCAAAATGTTTTTTCAAAGATTACACAATTTTTTCCCTGGTGTATTCTTTCTTGAGAAAAAGTTTTCTTTTTGTTTGCGAGACAGCTAAAATCGGTTGTGTTAAAAAACGTTTTGGAAGCCATTTTCCAAAATACAGGACCTCTTCCGATTTATTTTTATACCTTTTTCAGGCAGTGTTTTCTTCTAAAATGTCTTTTGTAGGATGCAGTATCACAAGAGTGGGCAGTAATTAGGCCTCTTTGATTTTTTTTGGGCCGGGGGGGGGGCGGGAATTCAGCAATCAATTTTAAAGGTACATTATTTCAACCACGATTTATTGAGTTGTTATTAAGTATTAAAGGTTTTATCCCTTTGTAGTCCTGTTCAGAATAAGTTTGTACAATTTTTTCGTAGGTGTATTCTTTCTTTTTCTTTTTTTTTTTTGCTAGACGGAAACAATAAATCAAATTGAATTAAAAACGTTTTGGAAGCCATTTCCACCAATACGTGGCCTCCTGTGGTTTATTTTTATGATGATTCCTTAATGATCCCTTAGTGATCCTCCTCGGAAAAGATATTTTGATTGGCGAACCTAGAAACCTTTTGGAACTTGAATACCAAGATCTCGGCTAGTCACAATATCCCTGGACTTTTGTGTTTCTACTTTAATTTCTTGTTTACTTTTTTTATTTCATAGAATGAAATAATCTCTTCCGCATTGATCTGGAGAATCTCTTTCCAACTCAACGGTTTAAAATTGCCTATAATCTTAAGTAGATCACAGGCTAAAAAAAGAATAATATGCAACATCACTCGGCTGGCAACAATTTTTTGTGACTGTTTGACTTTAGTTGGGAAAATTACACATTGCGTCAACTCAGGAAACAAACTAGTTTCTTCAAATGTCACTGAACGCTTTTCTAAGGAATTTCACTACGCTCACCAGCGTGATCTAATCCTTGGCGGAGGGTGAGGGGGATTTATGTTTGAGCGGGGATTAAAATTAAATCCTTTTTTGTAATTTCACAGCAGTTGCATGGATTATCAGCAGTAAATGACTCCAGAAAACGTATCTAAGCGTGTATTTTCTGGGTAAATTAGTCAATAAATGTATTTATTTCCATCTGCTTACGTTAGAGGGGGGCGGGGGGTTGAGCAATAATTAACAGGGGTTGCTGTGACCTTGATATGTCACAGGCTGAATACCATTATGATCAGGCGGCGACGGATCCGAGTATGGCCGAAGAGAACATCGGGCTACTCGGCGAGGAGGGCGTGAGGCAAGGCGGACAGGCGGCTCAGACTTGGGTAAGCTAGAAGGGAGGGTGTGGGGTGGGGTGGGGTGGGGTGGGGGCGAGAGTGGGGGGAAGGAGTATATGGGCGTAGTGTGGAAGCGATACGTATAAATGTGCAACAGTTGTTTTTTTCTTTTTTTGGATAAGTAGTAAAATTTCGTTCTCCGATAAACGCAAATGGTTTGGGTTAAGGCACCAGTGGGTTATTTTTGTGACGAGAGAGTCAAGTGGATGGGGGGGGGGGCGTGTTTTGGACGGCATGAAGTATTAAGACGAAACAGTTTTTTTATTCTTTTTTATTGGGGGGGGGGCGGTAGAAGATATCGTTCCCGTGAGAAACCTCCACGGTACGAGATAAGGTAGACTTTGGAGATTTGGGATATTTTGGCGGGGGGGGGATGGAGTATTCTAAAGTAGCAGGCAAACGGAACCTAAACTGCTTTGGACTTGAATCACACTGAAACAGGTACTTTTTATTCTCAAAACGAGCAAGCGTCGTATCTATCTACAAGGCAAGTAGAGGAAATTTAGTGTGTTTCTAATGCGTAGACGCAGACATAACAGCTGATTTCACAAGGCAGTGGTGCTTTCAGTGTGCTCTTCATGCCAAAGCATGTATACATATTTGTTTACATTTATATAAGGCATGTACGCTACTTTATCGTACGTGTGACTGCATCTTTCAAAAGCTTCTTGAAGTACAGACATTTATCGTCATATCTAAAAGCGTGTGTTTCTAATCCGTTGTGCGGAACTGTTGTTGCTTAAGGGTTAAATAACTTAGCCGGTGGATGAGATTTAGGTTAAAATTCAGAGCTGATATTTCATACCACAGTTTTCGTGCACATTTTAAGTTTGGTTGTTCATCCTTAATCAAGTTTATAGTCGAATTTGAAGTATATTTACTTGTCTTTGGATATTATTGGCATGACGTCATAAGTATTGATATTTCCAAGTACTGATAAACACTCGAGGGAAGGATGCATGTTATCTGTTGTGTGTGTGTGTGTGTGGGGGGGGGGGGGGGGGCTGGAGGGGAGGGGTGGCTATGACATGGTGAACATGACACTGACACCAACCCTACTTTTCTAACTACTTCAAGCAGTTTCTCCTTTGCTTCTAAAAATATATATACAAAGCAAATTCCGTGTGACTGAAATGTCAAGGTCAGTCGCAGTGCACCAACTCGACGGCATTTTTCCAAGAACGTATCCGCTTATGATAAATTGAAAAAAAAACAACAAAAACATGAAACCTTGAAGGAAGAAAGGCTGGTTCAAGTAGAACATTTTGTGTTCGATGTCCAAGATACGACACTGGCACAACCTACACACAGTGGGGCCACCCACCTGCAGTGAGTATCCATTAGGTATGCGGAATAAGTACTCGAAACATACAGCAAAGTATTTATAGTAAAGTCCATTAAAGTTAGTTCAGTAGACTAGCCAGGGGCGAAAACATAGAATAGGCGAGATGTAATAACTGATTTATTGCAGGCGTTTTTCTCCGAACGGGAGAATATTTTACACCCCCAACTCATTTCAGCGTTATTTGGTAATCGGAAGCCTCCCAGTAAACTTATGAAAACCTATAAACTATCCCCCTCCCCCATAGAAACAACAATGAAAAGATATTGTTGAGAGTGGGCGCCAGCATATTAACCCCCCGCCCCCTTCAAAAAAAAAAAAAAAAAAAAAAAAAAAAAAAACGCGACATCTGTTCAAAACTCTGTAATGAAGCACTGTCAATCATGCCAAACGCTCCCAGGTTTTCACACAGGTCAAACACCTCGACCAATCAAAATTTAGTACTTTAAAATGGCTGACCATTCTTAATACTGGTTTAAGAGATTATCGTATGTGCAGGTGCATCCCTTGTGAAAAACGTATTACTGGAGGTGATTGTGTGTGTGTGTGGGGGGGGGGGGGTGGCGATGGTAGGAGGGGAGGGGGGTTACAGGTATGCGTCAATAACACGTGATCACATTTTTATAACAGTGTTGTTAGTAAAAAATAATAGAGAGGCACACAGCTGGTACGCGAAGGGGGGGGGCTGATGGTGCGGGGAGGATGTGGATAGAGATTCAGGGGGTGTTTCCACAATGACGTGGTCATGTGAAAGAGATCAGGGATTTGGGGGTGTAATTAAAACAGGCTTGCCGCATATTTTATAATCCGAAAAATCATACGACTTTCTGAACGCCAGATAAATTTATCGAGACGGCTGCATAAAATAAATTATGCTGTGAATTAGATACGGACGTAAAAATACCTGACAGTGAACTGATCTACCCTTTAAATTCACCCCTCCCCCCTGCGCCTGGAATTCCAGCCACCCCGAAAAGGTAACACAAACTTACATCAAAACTATAATATCCATATGATATATTTACGTGATATATTGATTTTTCGATCAAAACATTCGCAATTGATTGCAAAGTTATTGCCCCACAAATTACAGGTTTGTAGCTGGGGTGATTTCGCGCGAACGCATACTGGCGTTTGAGCGCGTGTTTTGGCGCGCATGCCGCGGGAATGTCTTCCTGAAACAGGCTTAGCTCAAATCGCCACAAGAGGACCCAACCACGGTGAGTCACCTGTGACTTGAAATAATCTTAATCAGCCCCCCCAGCCAAAACAAGAATAATAAAAATAAATAAAATGTGGTGTGTACAATGTAGTAATGTTTTTTTATGTTGCATTTGCATCTGTGGTTGGCTTAAGATTCAATCTGACCTGTCTGTTGCTTCTTCTGAGAGTCGTGCGAGATAGTGACGTGGGCGGGGTTGGGGGGGGTAGGGCACAACTTGATCTGACCAGTTTGCACTCGGATGGGGTAGAGGGCGCCACAGGTTCCGGGGCAGCCTACGTGGTTAAGGGTTTGGCGAGGTCATGGTGGGTTGACTGATAAGATTGAGGTCGGACTGAGCAGTCTGCATTGCGCTACAGGTTCCGCGCCAGTCTCTATCCCTGAGAGCTTGGCTTGGACTCCTTCTACTCCTTGGCGAGCTGGGGGAGGGGAGGGGGTGGACTGGAGGGCTCAGGAGTAGAAGTCGCACTAACCAGTCTGCGTTGCGCCATAGGTTTTCGCGCCAGCCTGTATCGCTTCCCTGAGACACCCGCGGAGAGGCGTGAGAAGGCCGTCGCGGTGATGACGCGCATCGATGCGCCACACGGTGCTGTCTTAGACCCAGGACCGTCGTCAGCGTGTCCACGTGGCAGCCGCCAAGAACATCAAAATCTGGTTCATCAAGGTAGGCTCACCCGCGTGATACGTAACACAGTTCCACTCTTGTTACCATATCACCCTCATTGCCATATTGCGCTCGTCACCATGTCGCTGTCACCTTCCTTACCCATGCCGCCTTGATTATCTCCTTACCCATGTCACCCGTATTTATTTATTTATCGTATATTTCTTTATTTTGACACCAACAATAGGAAAAAAATGGAAATTGTGTATATTGTGTGTATCATCTACTTTTCTTATTCAGGGTTGAAAATCTAAAAAAAAAAAAATAAAAAAATAAAAACGGTCTGGCCGAACAAAAATTCAAGTTTAAGCTCATGTCAGTGTTCATTTCTGAATAGTGTAATATATATATATATATATATATATATATATATATATATATATATATATATATATATATATATATATATATATATATATATATATATATATATATATATATATATATATATATATATATATATATATATATATATATATATATATATATACCTTAATGCTTGAGGAGACCTCACGTGCTGATTTATAAGGTTTAGAGAGACCGAAAAAATTCGGAGACCAGAACCAGGTCTCCTTATTTATAAGGCCTCCAGAAAACTCAGAAGTAGCCAATTCTTCTTACATTTTTAAGACGGACACTAAACTTAAGCATAATGTGTATAAGACATTACCAAAATGAAAAATTATGACTGAAAGACAAATTCGAAAAGCCGCCCTGAAGTCTACCCCTTGTATATTTCACAACCATATCAAATACCACTCAGGGAGACCATTTGTAATTGTCATTTTTGAACAAAATCGGCTGTATATGGGCAAACTAAAATTTTTCCCATATTTAGAGAAGTCTACTCTATCACATGGCAAAGTTTCATGAAGGATAGACAAAAAAAGTCCTTTTTTTTAATTCTTGGCCTGTAAATTCAACCTTTCTGAAAAATAGCACGTGCTTCGATTTGATTTGTCGAAAATCAAAACAAAAATACAAAATCAAAACAAAAACATTCTGAAGGCGCATGCGCGAAATATCTGTCGAAATTTGAATTGCAAATCTCACTCATTACAACAGGTCATAAATCATTATTCCTTATATTAAACAAGCATATTGTCCCATTTTATTTATTATCTTTAATAAATGGCTCTCTTAGTTGTGTAATGTGGAATAAGTGAAAATACCATATTATCGCTCACAACACGGTAAGCACTATGAGGCAAAAACTGCTCATTTTTATTTGTTCTGCCTATTTTGGCAACAGTTGGCACTTGACAGTTTGTGCTGTTGTAGGTTCGACTTCTACAGAGTGCTCGCACAACGATGTCTTGTGCAATAAATGGACGCTGTCCGGTGGTAGCACAACAATAAGCCAATTCGCAGTTTCGGATCTTACCGATGGGTGTCGTTTCGACTACAAATTGATAAGCCAATTTGCACTTTCGGATTTTTCCGGTGGAGGTGTTGTTTCGACTGAAAATGCTGGGGGATAAATTATAAAGAAATGATAAGGGAAAAACATCAAAATTCTAATTTTCTTTCAACATGCACACTTTCAAATTTATAAAGCCATCATATGATCTTTTAAAAATTATTTTACATATTTATTCAGTCCCTTTAATAAACAACATGTGAATATGTTTCTAGCAAAACGAAATTTTGTTGATTTTTGCCGTTTCTTTCCTATCATTTCTTTATATCCTTATCCCACCTGAATTCAGCCGTAACGCAAAAACTTTTCGGCAAAAGTCAAAAGTGCGAATTGGCTTATTGGGATAGATTATAATGACATCTTAAGGGAAAAACATCAAAATTCTAATTTTCTTTCAACATGCACACTTTCAAATTTATAAAGATATCATATGATCTTTTAAAAACTGTTTTACATATTATTTAGTCCCATTAATAACCAACATGTGAATATGTTTCTGGCAAAATGGAATTTTGTTGATTTTTGCCGTTTTTCTTCTATTATTTCTTTATATGATCCTTATCCCAACTAAATCCAGCTGAAACGCAAAAACTTTCCGACAAAAGTCGAAGTGCGATTTGGCTTATATAAGTACTCTCATGCAAAACCACAATAACTGTTAAATTTTTATGTCTAAGGTCATTGCTTATTGCTGTTTGCTATTGTGGGTTCGACTCCCACAGAGTATTTGCATAACGATTTATTATGCAATAAACTTGTACTCACCGGTGGTAGCACAACCAGATGAGCATGAAACTAGAACAAGTAAGAAATAAAACTGGTTGGGACCCCCACCCGAACAAATCCTCACAGGATATAATTATTTTCAACAGAAGCTGTATGTTGACACTGTGTTAGATGGATAAGAGGTCTGAAAATTTTATACATGAAGTTCCACCTGTAGTTTAGATCATGACAGAGAAAAAAGAACGAAATGATTATAACTACAGTAGCCTCCATTTAAGTCAAAATCGGTTTAGTCAAATTTTCGCTTTACTCAAATTAAATTAAAAGTCCCGATATATTTTACTATGTAAGTCTTTTAAATTCACCACTTAAGTCAAATTTTTAACTCAAAGTAATTTTTTTGAACCCTCAAAATTTTTTTTGCAAGAAAATCCTTGTATTTTCACCAAAATAACACGGAAACTCATGTCTCAGTTGTTTGCATATGCCAACCCCCTTTGTGTAGAATTAGTGTGACTTTGCCTCTACATATTATGACAGTGTTGCTAGAAGTAAACGGTGGCGTAAAATCATATATATTTCAGAAGGTCGCTGTAAATAAAATATAAAAAAAAGATTTGTAACTCTGTTATAAATACAGATGAAATCACTTAATCGCATACCGGTTAAACGCATAAATCGGTTAACCGCATATTATTCGCAAATCCCAAACCATTTCCAATGCTATCTATTGGAAATATAACCGGATAATTGCATACCGCTTAATCACATAAACTGGATAAACGCATAGCTTGTTCCCGTTAAAATGGGAAGCACACCGGTTAATTGCATAATTCTGGGTGACTATCCAAACAGTGCCACACTTAAAGCGGAGTAAGGGAGTGAGCTGCTCCTCGTTTATTTATCTAATGCATTGTCTTCTGTTTGTTGACCCATTGTGTACATTCACCAACCCCACTCGCGGTTGTTAACAGTGAGTCTCGAACTCACCGCACTGTCTCAGTTCTCACTAGATAATGACCTTTATCTTAATCCCCGCACTGCCTTAGCTGACGTTAGATAGTAGCCTGCAACTCCTAATCCCCGCGCTGCCTGAGCTCTCACTAATAATGGCCTGAAACCCTTAATCCCCACGTTGCCTTTGATAACCGTGAGCGCGAAGTCATCATTTAAATACGCAACCAAAAAGAAATTTTACCATTTATAATTCGAAACTGTGTCGGTTATGGTTAATTCGTCAAAATGGCAGAAAGTAAATCGAAATGAAAAGACCTAAGCAATCGTTACTTTTCTTTTTTGTTGGAAAAATTAAATGCGGCGATGAGGAGGGGCGGGGTGCACCTCTAATAACTACCGCAAATGAAAAAAATAGGTACGGCAAGAGTATTCCGGATAAACGCATATATCGGATAAACGCATAACAGGGCTTGGCAAATTGGCTATGCGATTAACCGGTTTCGTCTGTAGTAAGCATTAATATGATAAATTATTTGTGTCACAGCCGAATATTATTCATCATATAAAACAATCGCCATACCATAAAAACAACAAACACTTTATGCGAAACCATGATAGTCACGTGACCACTCGACAGGGCCAATCTCGGATAACTCAAATTTCGGTTAACTCCAAGTATTTTGCTTGGTTCCGACCACTTTGACTTATCGAGAGTTTACTGTAATAGATGTACAACTATAAATAACTATAGATAAACTGCTTTAATGTCTTAAGCAAACGGTTTTTACACTTGAACCAAACAGTCACACCTAAATCGCTGTACTACCACCGGAGAGTGCTTGTTCGTTGCATAAGAAATCGTTATGCCAGCACCCTGTGGGAGTCAAACCCACAATAGCAAAAAGCGATAAGTTTATAATAATATAAAACTTTTTTCATGTATTCTTTTAACTACATATCTTTAATGGCATGTTTGGCAATTTTCAAAAGTATTATGCATATTATGTATTATAATTTTGAGCCCATAATCATGCTTCCATTTTTTACCCATAATATTGAACTTGACAATTTTATTTTTAATTAAAGTAACTTGACAAAAAACAAATAAACAGTCATGAGTAGAGTTAGATATGGTAGTGAAAAATGGATATCCCTAGATAAAATTTTTCAGGATAATCAAAGTTAAAAGTCGAACACATTAATTTTGTTATAATTATGTATTGTTTCCAATCGTCCTGCTGTTGCTCGAAATGGAAATTTTAAGAATTCTTCCGACCCCCCCAATCCCTCCACTCCCCTCTTCCCGCCTTTTTTTTCTTTATTACTACTCTTTACAACAATGACAAGCAAGAACCTATAATTCATTTCAGTGTCCGGTCATCCTGGCCAAACTTTTTAATGGCTTAACAGCACATAGAGAGCAGTAAAAGGGCATAAAATTGTTAATAGTGTTCGCCTGTAACTGGGTTTGGTTTGCTTCAAGACATGCCACAACAGGCCAATTCGCACTTTAACTTTTGCCGAAAAGTTTCTGCGTTTCGGCTGAATTCATTTGGGATAGGATCATATAAAGAAATGATAGAAGAAAAAAACCGGCAAAAATCAACAAAATTCCATTTTGTCAGAAACATATTCACATGGTTGTTAAAGTGACTGAATAATATGTAAAATAGTTTTTAAAAGATCATGCGATGGCTTTATAAATTTGAAAGTGTGCATGTTGAAAGACAATTAGAATTTTGATATTTTTCCCCTATCATTTCTTTATAATCTATCAGAAAAAAATTGCAGTCGAAACAACACCTCCACCGGAAAGACCCGAAAGTGTGATTTGTCTTACGCATTGCGGCTTCGGAACTCTGAAGTGGTTTATACTGACCTTTAGTTACTTCTATTCATCAAGATTCTTGTGAAATATGCATAAACATGCTATATACAACAAAATATATCGTAACATTCATATCCTAAACGATAACACTGAAATATGTACTGTGAATAACAAATCAAACATATAAATTACACGGAATTATTTGACAGCGATTTGTTTATATGAGTGATAATATGGTAAAATTACAATTTGAACGACTTTAACAAATGGCTTTAGAATACAAGTGCATATTTAAAACCAGGAGCCATTGTTTTTTTTTTCAATATTACAAGGAGGGTGTTCAGTACTTCATTTTGTTACCATTTTCTAATTATTTCTCAGATGCCAATTTTATTCGCTTCCCACGAGAGCTCACTCGAAGATACCGCAAGAAGTCTCGAGAGTGTGATTTGGCTTATTTTGCCGCGTGTTTCGAAAAACTAAAAAGACCTCCAGGAATGCAAAAAACAATGTACCTGTCTACGATAAAACACGATCTACAAAATAAATGCATCTACTCAATTTCACAAGGCAAAAAAATTAGCACATAACCGAATTAGGTGGAGAGACTTGTATAGAAACGCACAGAGCTTTGCTATGTAAAGTATCGACGACCGCGTGTTTCAGTAAGTATAAGTTATACTACTAAAAATTTCCGGGTCGTTTGTTTTTCTATTCATGTCTTTATATCCTTATCCCAACTGAATGAAGTCGAAACGCAAAACTTATGAGCAAAAGTGTAAAGTGCCAATTGGCGTATTGGTTGATCAACATCATTTGCTCATCATTATCAGTAATTATCCATGTTCTAACCTTACTGTTTTTAGCATAGATAAATAATCCAAATCACACTTTGAGTGTTTCGAGTAAAATGCGCAAGAATTTCGACTGCCAAGAAGGGGGCAAAAATACATGTAACTTAGGTTAAATCCGCCTGTGCCTGTAGTGTCGCCACCTCCCGAAAACAACAATTATCCCAGAAACGATATTTTTGCCGAACTTTCCGACAACTGCCACTGGTTCTCTAATGCAAAATACTGAGCTGCTATAAGTAAACCGTCAGTATACAATATGAAATCAGGTTTATGCTCACAAATAATCCTTATAGCTCTTAGCGAAGCGATAGTCTTACAGTTTCCACTTAAAATTTATATTTCCGGATGATAGAATAAAGTGGCGAGTTACAGCTCAAAAATCCTGCCCGAAAAAATACATCGGCCTTGCATTTTCGTAAATCACAACATTTTACTTCGTACATAACAGAAAGCTTGTGTAAAATCCTATATTTGCTACATACAAAAGCATATCACGATCGCGTCTAAAATACGAACGTTATTGCGCAAAAACCATTGAAAAGTGGCAGACGGTCCTAGGTTACTGGTAGAAAACTATAGAAGAAATATTGCAAACACATAGAAGAAACTGAACTTGAAACCATTTGTTAAAATCTTAAAAAAGTTTTTAAAATAGCATTGGGGTTGTTAACAACCCGACCGGTATTTGGTGCAAGGGAAATTTTTAACATTTAGGCGAAATTTCTCTATCATTTCTTTCATTTTTTATGGGGTTATTTTTATTCGAAACGCAGAATTTTCGCGCATTTTAATGGGAACGCTTAAACTGTGATTTGGCTTATTTTGACATAGTATTTTGACTTTTTTCGATATTGAGTTGTCATGCTAGTGAAAAACCTGTCACCGCATGTATCTAGCTCCAAGTCAGCTCTTCCTTATTTATACCTTATATATTTCTTTGGAGCTCCGCATGTGTCAAGTATGACAGAAAAAACTTTTGTTGATTATTCAATGTGAAGAGTTGAAGCAGTCTAAATATGATAAATTCTCGGGAGATTCGAGAGGTATGGTAACTTGTTACTTTAGCTGCAGCCTCGCAGACTCGCAGTGTGGTATTCTTGACTACGGAAAACAAATGCAACCTAAGCGAATCAGGTCCAAGGAACGTCATCAATAAATAGGTTTTGTAATGAAAGTGAGGGTTATTCGACAGAATCACGAGACATGTAAAGTTATGTCAAGGATGTAAATATAAACACCTGTGAAGAAGATATCAGCACCTGGCGGTGTGTTCCTGGTAGTCGTGGAGGCAATGCTGTGGGACTCTTGATGTAGTTTCCTGTCTAGAATCCGTCCGCCTGTTCGTGATGACACGTCAAATGCATTGAACCAGTAACAACGCGTCTCATATCGCAGTGCGCTATTAGTTTTGAACAGTTCCTGGCCAAGCGGAGTGATCGTTACAAGTTAGCGTGCTACGAGCCTGCGTGTCAAGGTACTTTGCGTGTCTGGGACGCTGTGTGCGTTCTTCTCTGGTGAATCAGCATTTCACGGTACTATACTACATCCTTGTCACCGTGAAGTTTCGCATCAAAGTACTGTATTTGCTGTATTTAGGCCCCAACCCTTCGGATTGGGGCCTATAGGTTTGGGGTGTCCGTCCGTCCGTCCGTCCGTCCGTTCGTCTATCCGTCATCGCTCTATACCCCTATGAATTTGGGGGGGGGGCGGTTGGGACCTGCGTGTGTTTCACAAATACTTACTTGTTAAATGAGAGTTGCATTTCCCTTCAGTCAGTGTGTTTAGGGGTCGATTCACAGCAAAGGTGTATCCCAGTGTAGGGTAGATATGTTAGGTCGCCTTGTTTTATGAGAAAAAAACAAGACAGTTGCTTGGTGGTGCGTTAGGTGTGGTGGAGTCCGGTAAATTTTTTTTTTTTTGCATTAAACTAAAGCGGCAAGTGGCCGTATCGCCTTCTTAAAAAACATTTAGAGGTTACTACCTGTTGATCAAATTTAATTACATGTTGACCTGAGTGTCAGTGTGAACCCCCCTCCCTAGTTATTGTTATTTTTTAATTTAAGCTAGAGTTATTTCAGTTATTTAAATGAATTGACTGAAGCAATGGGCTGATATACAAGAGGCGTTGCCAAGTAAAATCAATCCGTGAAACCCGTGGTTTTAAGTAACTGCCGATTGGAACTGCGTCTATCCTCAGTCAATGTGTAAAGCTGTGTTCATGCAGTGCTGGGTTGACTCCATTTAAAAAAATGAAACAAAAAAATTCAAAAGTTACTGCCTGTTGATAAAACGTAACTGGATTTTGACCGTAAGGTCAGTCGTAAACCCCCCTCCCCTCGTTCTCGTTTTTTTTGGGGGGGGGCGTGAGCTAGTGATTTCAGTGAACAGATAGTAAAATATACGCTGAAGTGAGGCGGCATTATTATTTTTTCTTTGGTTTCTGTGAAGTGTGGAAGTGAAGTGAAACGGAAACAGTAGCAGGTTGTTTTACGGTAAAGTGTACGTGTGCGAGTACTTTCATGATAACGGTGCCACCGAAATAAATGTGTGTTTTTTCTTACTTTACCATTGTTAGGATTTAAAAGTGAGATCAATACGAGAGTTTAAATCATTATTTATCATAATTAATAACCAGGTGCATTGAAAAGGTTTAAAGTGGAGGAAAATACGTGCTCCACAAAAAACCATAACCCCTTTGTTTAAATATTTGGTCACTTGGCTTTGGCCACGTAGCATTTAAAGGCCAGAATGTAAACAAACATTGACATTGCTGAAGCTAACTTTTCTGCACTTTTATGAACAAATAAATGATATACAACTCACTAAAATTGTGCCTGTTTTACAAAGGGGTGTATGGACATGAACTTTCTGTAACTGTTTGAATAGTAGGGACTGGTATGCATGATTCGTGCCTCAGTGCATATGAAGTTGACCCCTGTTAGTGGAACAATGAAATGCTTCGTAGCTCTGACAGAGAGATATACGACTATTTGCTACCTCCCAAAAGAATGTATATGATGGTTTTCTTCCGGGAAGAAAGGTATTTCTTCCCTTCACTGGAAAAAATAGGGAAGAAACTGGGAAGAAACGGGAAGAAATACCTTTCTTCCCGGAAGAAAAGGAAGAAAGTGGGAAGAAAATTTGAAGAAACCTACTTTGTAAAGAAAACATCAATGCGACGTACTATCTATTTATTGATTTTACAGAACCAATATTTACTGTGTTCTATTGTACTATCATACAAAATAACGAAAAACAACAAACGAAAAAAAAATACATGGTAACACCAAAACACAATGAAGAAATAATGACCTTATACCATATGCTTTGCAAATGTGCTTCCGCAAGACCCTTTTCTTATCACCCCCGTTTAATCTTAATACTTAACCCCCCATTTAAGGTAAACACAGCCTTTGTCTTTTGTTTTCACTGGCACATTAAGAGCAAACAAAATGAAACACTAATTCTCATACACAAAGTCAAAGTTTAAACACTTGACCAAAAGTACTCAGACTATATTGCAGCCTGCCCAGCTTTCCAACACACATTGAAACACGACCGTTTATCTAATCCCTATTGATCCAATTTATCACACAGACGTTTGATGTGTGAATTCGCACCTATTTAAGAATTACTCTGAGTGCAGTTCAAGAAAATTATTTGAAACAAATTCCAAATATTACACCTTTTAAGGTTACTTCCATTTCTTCCCTGAAATTGGAGGGAAGAAAGTATTTCTTCCCTATGGGAAAAAACACGGCAAAAAACCATGGTTTTTTCCCTCCATGGAAGAAACATGCCAACCCTGCATTTCGTCTCCACATTTACCCTTTTTTCATGTATGGTCTCGCTAAATGTTTACTTCAGTGTCTTTTAAGATATACGAAAGGTCTATCCATGTTGGCATATTCTGAGTATGGTCTCCCAAAGTCGTATTTTAGGGTTATATACGAGCAAAAATAACCGATGAACATTTGGTCCCCCTGTTTACTTATTTTATATTAGGTCTCTCTTAGTGGTATCTTTGTATCTTTTCAACGGAAATTTTTGTCATATTCACTTTGTTTTATCACAATGGGTTCTTGAGGTCTGTTGGAAGCTTCATATCGATCTTTACTGGATTGCTCTCGTTCAGCCAAGAAACGGAATACTGAAATTTGCCTTTCAGGGTTACGAGGCGGTGAACTTTACCTTGTTTCTGCTCTTTCCATGCCATTCCCCTCTCTACACAAACTTAAAGATATGACGTTGTCGTTTTATTGGAAATAAACCATGTCAATGTCGCTGAGAAGAATCACTTTTTCATTCTTTTGCCTTTGCTTTGGGTGCTGTGACCTCTCAGATTGGGGCTTTCACGATGTTAACATTGTCAATAAACACATCAGCACATTTTTACCCAATTTGCATTGGAAACAAACGTTTTGAGTCTTATATACTGCGACCGGGGTTCAAACGAGAGACTCCAAACTGCCCAGAACGACAAAATAACAACATCTGTAAACTCTCTGTTGAATGTTGACAAAAAAAAAAGATCGCACACAAAATGTACCAATATTACGGAGTCTTCCTGGCCTTACGAGTCGAGTATTAATTAACACTTGACAAGCCTTTGGCTTGCAAGTGTTATATGAATTTCTGCGAGCAAAATTCGTCCTTTTTTTCTTCTTTACACTTTTTCCGATTTTTTGTGTCTTCTTCTTCTCTGAGACTATGGGCCCTATGACCATGAAACTTGGAACTTACGAAGAGCTTCATCTGAACATGTGCATGTCACTTTTTATTTTCGTCTTTGATTTCGTTTTCCTTGTTAAAACGCCATGTGAAAAGATTGTATTTTTGTTGCAAGCATATGCGTAGCATTTAACGACAGCACAAATTACACATTACAGAAATTGCTTAGTGAGCTTTGTGTGAGCTCTCACTGCGTAAATAGATAGCAAGGAGTATGCCTGCCTGATCAGTCAATAAAACTTAAAGTCAACAACAACCAAACACTACTCGGCTTAAAAGACGTATTCAAGCTATGTTGTTTGCAATATGTTATTCAAGAAATAACCCATTAAAGGAAGTATTTTTGCGTTTTAATTTTTGTCAAGTGTTTAACATTTCGCTAGCGGAATGAGCTTCTAGTTGATATTGATTGTTACGGTGCAGTTGTGACACTGATTTCATACTACACCAGCAGTCTCGAACAAAATTTTGTGCTAGGTAGCACAACAAATTTACTCCTCTCAAAAACCACTAAAACCGGAAGTTTCAAACCGAAATTGCAAACACCCTCCCCATCTCAATGAGTTCTTTCATATCATATATAAAACTTGTAAACCCAGAGCCTGGTTCCTGAGATATCCCCTGTACTTAAAACAAGCAAATTTTTAAATGTAAAATCTATCAAAAACATTTCAAACAAACTCGAAACCAATCTCACGGTGCTCCTCACGACAAGATCCCTCTAGATCCAAAGCTGCTCGTCGTGATCCTATCGCGCTTTGTAATAAATCCATCACATCACTAGTTTCGCACAAAGTTAGCTCGTGCCAAAAGCTCATTCTCTACTTAATACATAAGAAAGGGAAGAGACTGCTCGGTATTCTGACAACGCACACATATTTAAGATATTAGAATTAAACACAGTGGAGCGTAAACTACATGAAACACACACTCTATCATCTTTCAACCACTATACCACATCAACCAGTAATACAATAACACAAGTGGGCTCCAAGTGTCATTCTGGCGAACATCAAGTTACTTAAACAGACACATAAGTTATCGAAAGAACATATGGATTGAGTTACCCTATTGTTACAGAACTGACACAATATTACCTTAACGGGGTGAGAGAGACGTTAAACTACTCAGTCTATCAAGCAATCATGACGCTGATATATATTTCTCATCGATTTTCTGTTGTCCTTCACTATCAAATGAGTGATTTTTAACATGTTTTTTTTTAATTATTATTTTTAGAAGATGAGTACCCATCCTAAAGTACGCTACATCATGTATATAAATGAAAAAAAAAAACAATTTTCAGGCCACCTTATCCTTTTGCCAGTCTTTTGGCCTTGAGATCCAAACTTATTTCTGTGGCGATACGAAAGGAATTTTGTTTTTCTGCGAAGTAGATTTTCTGAAAGCTTTAGGATGGGTAAACAAGAGATTTTATGTGCGGTATCACTCATTTTGAAAGGTAGCCCTATAATTAAGGAGACTAAGACTTGGTTTTTAAAACCTAAAATTTCTTGCACTAACACGAACGAATGCTATCGTGTTCCTTAACATGTATGTGTTATTTTATTTAAAATCTTTTCTGTTGCAAGATCTCGTCAGTTAAGACTCAGCTAAGTCTGTAAGACTGTACTAAAGTTCCATTGTTAAAAATCAGTTGTAGAAAGTTGTTTACGGAGCTTCTAAAATAGATTTTTGTAATTTGCAGAAAAAAAACTAAGTGAAAGAAAACATGATTGAAGATACCTTGGACTTCTTTGTGTATCAAAATCAGCTTGTTGTATGTTGTGATGACTGTTACTTTTGTAACAAAATAATATGGCTATTGGTTGAAACAAGAAATATGTTTTCGTAGCCATCGTTAGGACGTACGCAAAAAATTTGCCAATTTTCTAAACCTTTCCCAGGTACGCCAAAAGTTACGTTAATATGTGGTTGAACATTAGCTCACGCACTTGCCTAGACACACCCCACCCTCTTTAAATACATCTGAAATGTATGATCCCTTAGGCATATAATAAAAGTAATGTCATTACACGTATCTGGGTTGAAGTATTACTATTTTATCGTTCCAGAAGTTGGACGAAATGGCGTTTCGGACTCAGGCTCAGTGTATGGTGCGTTATTTATTATTATTTAAGAAGTACCTGTGCTTTTATCTTCACATTGACAACTTTATACTGGGTTTTGAGGCGTATAAATGAAGCTGGGTGTGACAGCTGCCAATCAGAGGTCTCCTTTTATTCTTCGTACATAACAAATATGTATATACTTTCATAAGGCACTAGAACGTGCCACTTTGAGAGACGTTTGCTAATTTATAAGTGTTGGTGACACCTAAAATTTTGGTAGACCTAAATTATGTTAACTTCGATGAGGAGGTGAGATAAGATTTAAAAAATCTTAAAATATTAAATTAGACAAATTGATCGTGTATTTTTCTGCATAATTTTCAGCTTCTTGCTGCCAGAGAAAAGTCTGCTGGAAATGTGCAGGTAAGCTGAATACTGCTATTTAGAAATTGATCGTCGTTTACAGCTGCGTATAGGCGGGTATATTTACTTAACTTTTGATTGGTTTTATTAATTTAACTGGTTCATTATAGGGATTAACAGTAAGACAAACATCTAGTTCAATATTTCATGAAAGAGGTTACTTTTTTGAACAGCTTTCAAGTTTTGAAAGGGCAATTTGCATCTTATTTTTATTTTACTCTACCTATTTCTACCCTTTCAAGAGAACTCCGATGGAAGAAGCACAATTCTACTGCAAGCTCGGGATAGACAGAGACGGCTTTCAAATTAAATTCATAAACTCGAAAATAGGTAAGTCTGATACAATTTCAACATTGGTAAATGCTAAAATGACTAACATGAAGGTTATGGTTCTACGGTTAGTCGAGCTGTCTTATTTGATTTTGACTTAAATGAAAAGCCCCTGCACATTATCAAGCGTCATTCAGTGGAATGATACTAAATTTTTATAAAGGAAGAAAATAGAAAGAAAAGTTGGATTTTGTGAAGTAAAATAAACGTTTTAAAGGGCATGGGAATTGTCAATGAGAGTAAATTGAGAAACTAGTTACAGTAAACGTGTTGCTTTGTACGATAACAAAATGTAAGACATTCTAAATTGCGATGTATTTATGTCAGGAAAAGGTGTTTTTGCAACGAAGAAATTCCTTAAGGGGGATTTTCTTTTGCAATACCGTGGCGAGTACCTCAATAGTCGCCAATATCGCGACAGAGAACGCCAATACACAATAGACGGACAGTCTGGGTCCTATATATTTGAATTTCATCATGGCGGAGAGAAACGATAGTTCGTATTCATATACCTCTAATTAAGTTGTTTAGTTAGGTTAGCTCTGATGACGAGCAGTACCAATGTGGTTTTTTGTCCACTACCGACATATATTAGCATAAGTAGCATAATTGCAATGATATGCTTTGAACCAAAGACGCTTTTCATCTAGCAAGTAAGCAGAATCCTCTCATCATCATCATCATCATCATCATCATCATCATCATCATCATCATCATCATCATCATCATCATCATCATCATCATCATCATCATCATCAAATGTGAAATGCCAATGACTACGTGCCTTTAATTGAAGTTTTATGCAGTGTGTGCGCGAGAGGGACTGTTGAAATAAACTTGAAATAAATCAGTTATATGATTTGCACAAATACTGCAGTGTTAGATGAAAAACAAAAACAGGTGCGGCGGGAGGTCAGAATTTCACAGGGGGTCCAAATTTCATAATGCCATTCGCACCGGGATGTCCGCGGGATGGGTATGCCTCGGAACCCATGACAGCTCTAGTAAATAGAATGGATTACTAAGATGTACTCACCCGACAGAGTAACAAAACGTCCTGACGGAATACAGAATGTGACTGACTGACTGCGTGTGTTGCTTTTATGTACTGTTGCTTCAAGTTGCAAC
Source organism: Protula sp. h YS-2021 (assembly GCA_949752745.1). Lineage (NCBI taxonomy): Eukaryota > Metazoa > Annelida > Polychaeta > Sabellida > Serpulidae > Protula > Protula sp. h YS-2021. The sequence continues at coordinate 37,071,824 of OX457032.1, read as the reverse complement.
CTTGAATGGTTTTATGTCCCTCAATTTTGTCCATTTTCTTGTTTGCTAACTAAGAAGTACTTGTTGACTTTTACTGACATGTTTGTGTTCTTTTTGTGTGGATCTTATTTGACAAATTTGACGCTTACTTTGAAAAAAAATTATTACTACGGCGAGCTATTTATGAGTAGGAAAAACCTAGCCTCATCGTTTTACTTTTTCGTTTGTGCGAAAGTACATATTCTCGTTGTTAAGTTTTCATGAATGCACCAACCGCTTATTTCGCTGGTTATTTATTTTAAGATTATTTTAAAATTTATACCGAAAGATATACGATTGCATGCAAAATCCTTGCTGTAATGAAACTGGAGAAGACACACTTTTTTCAAGTAATAAGGTCAAATATTAAAGATATAACTTTTTCAGCACCACAATATGTGCAAACGTGTTTTTAAACGATGACTTTTGCTTTTATTTCAGCATTGATGGGACGAACAACCAGTGTCCAGCACACTACTTGAATGATAGATGCGCCTCTAAGGCAAATGCAGCGGTCAAAAAGGTAGTCGTAAGAGACAAGCCCTATGTAGCGTTTTTTGCGTCGAAAGACATAAATGTGGGAGAGGAAATTCGGTATGACTATGGCGTCCAAGGTCTTGAATGGCGCAAAAAGGCCAAGGCTCCCGGTGTTGAGGAAACGAATAATGACGAGGACTGGCACTCTGACAATAACACGAGCAGTGGCGATGACTGGCACTCTGACAATAACGCGAGCAGTGGCGATGACTGGCACTCTGACAATAACGCGAGCAGTGGCGATGACTGGCACTCTGACAATAACGCGAGCAGTAGCGATGACTGGCACTCTGACAATAACGCGAGCAGTGACGAAAAATCGCGCTTCGACACTGCCACGACTACCAACGAGGAGGCGCACTTGGACACAGCCATGTCTACTATGGAGAGGGCGCACGTTCAAACGGCCACATCCCCTGCCGACGACATTCACGTTGACCCGGCCCCATCTCCAGTCGAGGACGTGCACAGTGACACGGCCACGTCCACTGTAGATGTCAATGAGGTCAATCACGTCGACACGGCCATACGTCCTGCCAAGGAGGCGCACGTCGACATGGCCTCACCCTCTGTCGAGGACGCGCACGTGGACATGACCTCACCCCCTGTAGAGAACATGCAGGTTTACACAGCCACACCCCCTGTCGAGGAGTCGATCACCGACATCGCCGTACCATCTGTCGAGGACGCGCACGTGGACATGACCTCACCCCCTGTAGAGAACATGCAGGTTCACACAGCCACACCCCCTGTCGAGGAGTCGATCACCGACATGGCCGTACCATCTGTCGAGGACGCGCACGTGGACATGACCTCACCCCCTGTAGAGAACATGCAGGTTTACACAGCCACACCCCCTGTCGAGGAGTCGATCACCGACATGGCCGTACCATCTGTCGAGGACGCGCACGTGGACATGACCTCACCCCCTGTAGAGAACATGCAGGTTCACACAGCCACACCCCCTGTTGAGGAGTCGATCACCGACATGGCCGTACCATCTGTCGAGGACGCGCACGTGGACATGACCTCACCCCCTGTAGAGAACATGCAGGTTCACACAGCCACACCCCCTGTCGAGGAGTCGATCACCGACATGGCTGCACCATCTGTCGAGGACGCGCACGTGGACATGACCTCACCCCCTGTAGAGAACATGCAGGTTCACACAACCACACACCCTGTTGAGGAGTCGATCACCGACATGGCCGTACCATCTGTCGAGGACGCGCACGTGGACATGACCTCACCCCCTGTAGAGAACATGCAGGTTCACACAGCCACACCCCCTGTCGAGGAGTCGATCACCGGCATTGCCGTACCATCTGTCGAGGACGCGCACGTGGACATGACCTCACCCCCTGTAGAGAACATGCAGGTTTACACAGCCACACCCCCTGTCGAGGAGTCGATCACCGACATGGCCGTACCATCTGTCGAGGACGCGCACGTGGACATGACCTCACCCCCTGTAGAGAACATGCAGGTTCACACAGCCACACCCCCTGTTGAGGAGTCGATCACCGACATTGCCGCACCATCTGTCGAGAACGCGCACGTGGACATGACCTCACCCCCTGTAGAGAACATGCAGGTTCACACAACCACACCCCCTGTTGAGGAGTCGATCACCGACATGGCCGTAACATCTGTCGAGGACGCGCACGTGGACATGACCTCACCCCCTGTAGAGAACATGCAGGTTCACACAGCCACACCCCCTGTCGAGGAGTCGATCACCGGCATTGCCGTACCATCTGTCGAGGACGCGCACGTGGACATGACCTCACCCCCTGTAGAGAACATGCAGGTTTACACAGCCACACCCCCTGTCGAGGAGTCGATCACCGACATGGCCGTACCATCTCTCGAGGACGCGCACGTGGACATGACCTCACCCCCTGTAGAGAACATGCAGGTTCACACAGCCACACCCCCTGTTGAGGAGTCGATCACCGGCATGGCCGTACCATCTGTCGAGGACGCGCACGTGGACATGACCTCACCCCCTGTAGAGAACATGCAGGTTCACACAGCCACACCCCTGTCGAGGAGTCGATCACCGACATTGCCGCACCATCTGTCGAGGACGCGCACGTGGACATGACCTCACCCCCTGTAGAAAACATGCAGGTTCACACAGCCACACCCCCTGTCGAGGAGTCGATCACCGACATTGCCGTACCATCTGTCGAGGACGCGCACGTGGACATGACCTCACCCCCTGTAGAGAACATGCAGGTTCACACAGCCACACCCCCTGTCGAGGAGTCGATCACCGACATTGCCGTACCATCTGTCGAGGACGCGCACGTGGACATGACCTCACCCCCTGTAGAAAACATGCAGGTTCACACAGCCACACCCCCTGTCGAGGAGTCGATCACCGACATGGCCGTACCATCTGTCGAGGACGCGCACGTGGACATGACCTCACCCCCTGTAGAGAACATGCAGGTTCACACAGCCACACCCCCTGTTGAGGAGTCGATCACCGGCATGGCCGTACCATCTGTCGAGGACGCGCACGTGGACATGACCTCACCCCCTGTAGAGAACATGCAGGTTCACACAGCCACACCCCTGTCGAGGAGTCGATCACCGACATTGCCGCACCATCTGTCGAGGACGCGCACGTGGACATGACCTCACCCCCTGTAGAAAACATGCAGGTTCACACAGCCACACCCCCTGTCGAGGAGTCGATCACCGACATGGCCGTACCATCTGTCGAGGACGCGCACGTGGACATGACCTCACCCCCTGTAGAGAACATGCAGGTTCACACAGCCACACCCCCTGTCGAGGAGTCGATCACCGACATTGCCGTACCATCTGTCGAGGACGCGCACGTGGACATGACCTCACCCCCTGTAGAAAACATGCAGGTTCACACAGCCACACCCCCTGTCGAGGAGTCGATCACCGACATGGCCGTACCATCTGTCGAGGACGCGCACGTGGACATGACCTCACCCCCTGTAGAGAACATGCAGGTTCACACAGCCACACCCCCTGTTGAGGAGTCGATCACCGACATGGCCGTACCATCTGTCGAGGACGCGCACGTGGACATGACCTCACCCCCTGTAGAGAACATGCAGGTTCACACAGCCACACCCCCTGTCGAGGAGTCGATCACCGACATTGCCGCACCATCTGTCGAGGACGCGCACGTGGACATGACCTCACCCCCTGTAGAGAACATGCAGGTTCACACAACCACACCCCCTGTTGAGGAGTCGATCACCGACATGGCCGTACCATCTGTCGAGGACGCGCACGTGGACATGACCTCACCCCCTGTAGAGAACATGCAGGTTCACACAGCCACACCCCCTGTCGAGGAGTCGATCACCGGCATTGCCGTACCATCTGTCGAGGACGCGCACGTGGACATGACCTCACCCCCTGTAGAGAACATGCAGGTTTACACAGCCACACCCCCTGTCGAGGAGTCGATCACCGACATGGCCGTACCATCTGTCGAGGACGCGCACGTGGACATGACCTCACCCCCTGTAGAGAACATGCAGGTTCACACAGCCACACCCCCTGTTGAGGAGTCGATCACCGACATGGCCGTACCATCTGTCGAGGACGCGCACGTGGACATGACCTCACCCCCTGTAGAGAACATGCAGGTTCACACAGCCACACCCCTGTCGAGGAGTCGATCACCGACATTGCCGCACCATCTGTCGAGGACGCGCACGTGGACATGACCTCACCCCCTGTAGAAAACATGCAGGTTCACACAGCCACACCCCCTGTCGAGGAGTCGATCACCGACATGGCCGTACCATCTGTCGAGGACGCGCACGTGGACATGACCTCACCCCCTGTAGAAAACATGCAGGTTCACACAGCCACACCCCCTGTCGAGGAGTCGATCACCGACATTGCCGTACCATCTGTCGAGGACGCGCACGTGGACATGACCTCACCCCCTGTAGAAAACATGCAGGTTCACACAGCCACACCCCCTGTCGAGGAGTCGATCACCGACATGGCCGTACCATCTGTCGAGGACGCGCACGTGGACATGACCTCACCCCCTGTAGAGAACATGCAGATTCAGACAGTCACACCCCCTGTCGAGGAGTCGATCACCGAAATGGCCGTACCATCTGTCGAGGACGCGCACATGGACATGACCTCACCCCCTGTATAGGACATGCAGGTTCACATGGCCACACCCCCTATCGAGGAGGCGCACGTGGACAAGGGTACTTCAACTGTCCGGAAGGCGCACTTTGATAATATCATGCTCAAGACCTTTCACGGACTCAGTTCAATCACTCGTATGGGCACTGATGATAAATTTGTCACTAGTGTTCCATCAAAGTTGATTCCAGCAACGATTTCAAAAGCAGAGGACGCTGAAACTGTGAGTCTCCTTAAGTGTTAAAAAATTTTATGTATACAGTCCACGTAATCTTTTCAAAGGTGCAACAAAAGGGAGCGCACATTCGGATAATGCTTTGATTGCATTTTATTACTGTCTGTAGTCGTTTAGCGCTATGGTATTACTAAAGACTCCCTGATATTTGAACTGGTATCCTTTAAGTTAGTTAACAAGGTTAAGTAACACTTGGTTAACAATTCTTACTTTACAGAAGTTTTTCCGGCTCATGAAAATCCTTTTGGAATCGTAATTAACTAGACATTCTTTTTAATTTGCTTCAGGAGAGCAATGCAACAGACCATGAACGATTTATGCGGTGGAGCACACCAGAGCGCGACAACACATTACCGCCACCATTAACTGTTATTCCATTGCAGCCAATGAGTAAGTTATGAGATCAATAAACAATAAAACTTTATGCAATGGACACCTCTGGGACCTGGTAAATCTGTTTATTACATAAAGGTGTTCATAATGAGAAGTGAATTTCATCATAGCAGTTCAAAATTCCGAGGAAATAGTGTTGACTAAGTGCAGTTGTTTGCTAACGGAGATTTTACTGTAATGTAATTTATTTTTATTGTTCGTTTCTTTCATTATTTTTGTTGAAATGCTGAAATAAAGAGATTTCCCGACATGTATTTTTCAGGTCCAGTACTCCCTGAAGAGCCCGAAGAACCTTTGTTTGTATCCGATCTGAATGCTGGGATTAAACAGCTGGGGGTCAGCTCGCATGCGTTGATTGGCGAGAATGACGTTCAGTGGTATCCCCCCGTGGCTTTTTATCCCCAGTAGAACGGAGGGATATAGTTTTGAACTTTTCGGTCTGTCCGTCCGTCCGTCCGTCTTTCACGCTTCAGTCTCACGCGCCTACAGGCCACATTAATAGATGGATTCCTTTCAAATTTTGTACACGGCTTCTCTGCACCCTTCCGCAGTGCACTAACCAAGAATTTTGGACTTAAATTGACAAATTGGCTAATGTTTCAAAATCGGCGCTGTACTTAGAGTACCTATGGCAGTCTCGGGTCCCTACTGGTTATTGGATTGACTCATTTAAATGTTAGACACTATGTCTACCCTTCCCCCACTTTTAAATTTTGTGTAGTAAACATGCAACAGCCTTACACACACCACGGGGCATAGGCCTACTCCTCGAGACGTAGTCAGGTTAATATAAATTTTAAAAATGTATGACTAAATAGTTGGACGTTTTACAAGCCTCAGTGTAATGTTGTCACCCATTGAGGTAGAAGGAAAAGAGGATTTTTAATTCATTTACATCTTTACAGGTAATGGTTGTATATTTTTTGCATAGATTGAATTTCCAATTAGATAGACAAAATCTCTAGCTCATGCATATTTACACTGATGTCATCATATACACTCTTCAGGCTTATTGACGACGTGCACAGAGATATAGCTTTGCTAGCAGCTGCTCAATCCGAAGAAAAAGAAAATGGAGGTGCCAACTCCATCGAAGAAATCGCCAATGCTTCAGGTAGGTTGCTTTTATTGTATGCAGTAATTTTATCTGCTTATAATTTTATCTGTAATTACAGCATCAATTGAAATGTGAAATATTTAAATTTACCATAGATATACTAAACTCAATGTGTTAAAAAAATATGATTCGATTCTTGTGTTACAGATTCCTCGCTGCAAATTGCAGTGGTAGCGGCTGATCTTCGGAGCTTGGTTAGGGGCGATACACAAGCAGAACCACAACATGAAGGTAAGTCTACTTGCATGATCTTGTACTACATTCACATACTCCGTAGTGCGTTTGCATCAATGCGAGAAAAACTTTGACGACTTTGAGGGACCAAACATGGAGATAGGGAAATAGGTGTACCAAATACGCATCCATTGCTTTTTTTTTAATTTCAAAATCAAATGTCACTTCTCATGATGGCGGTTGTGAGATACAGGTGGTGACAGGTGAACGCCCCCTCTCTTTCTTATCTTGAAAACATTGTCTCCTTAAGGGAGCTGTCAGCCCGTTTTTCCACGTCTCCCGCGTCTTCCCGCGTCTGCTGTGGTGTTATGTGTATGTGTAAAGAGACAGAGCAAACGTGAAAGTGAGGGGAAAAAAGACAACAAGTTTGAAAGAGAGAGAGAAAGAGAAACTGGGCGAAAAAAGAGTGGCTCCTTGGTTGCGTTTGCCGTTGTGTTATGTGTAGAGAGCGAAAGAGAAAGCAAAAAAACAAATGATTGCCCGTTTACACTGCTGCCGTGATGTGTATGTGTGTGAAGAAAGAGCTCTCAGTCAATATGTATGACGTCATTGCTGGGTCAAAATACCTAATAGGCGAGCTCTAACCATGTCTCTATGAGTCTACTGCTTAAAAAACAGTTGGAGAGCTTACAGGGAGCTGTCTACCCGTTTTTCCACGTCTCCCGCGTCTTCCCGCGTCTTCCCGCGTCTGCTGTGGTGTTATATGTGTGTGTAAAGAGACAGAGCGAAAGAGAAAGTGAGGGGAAAAAGACGACCCGTTTGAAAGAGAGAAAGAGAAACTGGGCGAAAAAAGAGTGGCTCCTTGGTTGCGTTTGCCGTCGTGTGTTTCGAGAGAGAGTGAAAGTGAAAGACAAAAAAAAGACTGCTCGTTCGGTCAATTAGTTGGCTGCTTGCGTGTAGAGAGAGAGAGAGAGAGAGAGAGAGAGAGAGAGAGAGAGAGAGAGAGAGAGAGAGAGAGAGAGAGAGAGAGAGAGAGAGAGAGAGAGAGAGAGCTCCCTGGGGTTAAAAATAGCTTGGCTTAAGGAAACATAGGCCAATTCGCACTTTTGGCTTGTGCGAAAAGTTTTTGCGTTTCGGCTGAATTCAAGTGGGATAAGGATATAAAGAAATGATAGGAAAAAAAAACGGCAAAAATCAACAAAATTCCATTTTGTCAGAAAGATAGTCACATGTTGGTTATTAAAGGGACTGAATAATATGTAAAATAGTTTTTAAAAGATCATATGATGTCTTCATAAATTCAAAAGTGTGCATGTTGAAAGAAAATTAGAATTTTGATGTTTTCCCCTTATCATTTCTTTGTAATTTATCCCCCAACATTTTCAGTCGAAACAACATCTCCACCGGAAAAATCTGAAAGTGCGAATTGGCTTATTGGTTGCTCATTTTAATTGCTTTTACGGAGACCCATTAGTGATGGTGTGTGTGAAGAGAGAGAAAGCAAAAAAAGATTGCCCGTTTCTCCGGCTGTCCATTTGTCCGGCTGTCCATTTGCCCGGCTGCTCGTTTGTCCGGCTGCCCGTTTGTCCGGTTTCCGTAGGTGTTATGTGTGTTTGGAGAGCGAGAAAGCCAAAAATTAGAGTTGTTGCCTGCCGTAATACATGGAGAGAGAGCTCTCTGTGGTTAAAAATGGCCATTTTTAATTCTTTTACGGAGATCCATTAGTGATGGCATATGCGTGTGGAGAAAGAGAGAGTTAAAAAAATGATTGCCAGTTTGCCCCGTCTGCCGTAGGTGTTATATGTACATAGAGAGAGTGATAGAGCAAACGTGAAAGTGAGGAAGAAAAGACAACCCGTTTGCTCGTTTGAAAGAGTGAAAGATAGACTGGGCGAAAAAAGAGTGGCTGCTTGCTTGGTTTACCGTTATGTGTGTTTGGAGAGCGAGAAAGCTGGCTTGAGAAAGGAAACGCTAAATGAGCCGTACGTGGTTAGTATATGTATGTAGAGACAGCGAGAAAATCGAACCAAAAAAGACTGCCCGTTCGGTCATTTAGGTGTGTGTGTGTGTGCCGTGGTGTGATGTGTGTGGAGAGAGAGAGTGACAGAGCAAACGAGAAAGTGAGGGAATGAGTGGCTGCTTGGTTTGCCGTTGTGTGTGTGTGTGTGTGTATGAAGAGAGAGAAATAGTTGTTGCTTCCTCGCCAGCTTCTCAATGTGTGCAGTGATGCGTGAAGAGAGAGCTGTCTGGGCTAAAAATAGCTTGGCTTAAGGAAACTCTGTCATTGGTTGCTTAGTTCTAATTGATTTTCCGATGGCCCAGTTGTCCGTGTTACGGTGACACATATAGTCCGGCTGCCCATTTGTCTCGCTGCCCGTTTGAATGGCTGCCCACTATCCCTATCACGTCATTATGACGTTCATATGACGTCCATATCACGTCCATATGACGTGATTATGACGTCCATATCACGTCCATGTGACGTCACTCTTTTACTAGCCCGTTGGGGCTTCTAAAACAATGACGTCACTGTTTTAGAAACCCCATTATATATGTTTTAGAAACCCCTCTTTTATCCTACTTTGCATACTCTGTATATTTCCTGCGTACTGTGTGTAACTAGGGGATTGATGCCAGGAACTCTGGCAACCTTTCACAAACAGAACCTCAGTGAGACGCTCTCACAACAAAGACTGATTTGTCAGCTGCGCAAACAGACAGGCTTAGCCCCTCCTACTCAGGATGCATCTCTAACGTCACAGCGACTGCGCTTACTGACTGGAAGTATCACTCGCATTTTAGCCAGCAGCGAGCGCGCATCGAAACAAAATAGCAGTATTCCCTTTTAATACCCACCACCCCTCCCCCTTTTCCACCCCTCATTATTTGGTTAACATTACTAACATTTCACTATCATTCTAAATGTTTTGTGCTAGTTGTGTGTAGACAAAAAATTATTGCTGTGTATTTTTATTCATTGATAGTGTACTGTCACTTCAACAGCAGTTATGTTTTTTACAATATATACAAATATTACTCCCAATCGAGTTGTTTTATTCTTACTGTCTTGTCAGAGAGCTAGATGTCAATACAGTCAATTGTATCGTATGGAACTTAATATCAAATCGACGGCTTAAATATATATATATATATATATATATATATATATACCAAACTTACTACTTAGAGAGACCATAGTTTTCGGTATGGCGTTTGTGAGGTACAGGCGGTGACAGGTGGACAGTCTCCTTCTTTCTATATCTTGGAAACATGGTCTCCTTAAGTGTTTCTATGTAGATATATAACAAAGTTACTACTTAGAAAGACCATAAATAAATAGGGGACAAAATGTGCATTGATTATATTTACTCGTATATCACATTGAAATACGACTTTGGGAGACCATGCTCGGGATACTTTTTGGTATGGCGTTTGTGAGGTTTGTGATAGGTGGACAGTCTCCTTCTTTCTGTCTTGGAAACATGGTCTCCTTAAGTGTTTCTATGTAGATATATATCAAAGTTACTACTTAGAAAGACATACATGAAAATTGGTAAATAGGGACAAAATGTGCATTGCTTATATTTACTCGTATATAACCTTGACCATACTCGGGATACTTTTCGGTATGGCGTTTATGAGGTACAGGCGGTGACAGGTTAACAGTCTCCCTATTTTTAGACCATACTCAAAATATCCTATTCTTTTTCAGGAGCAAAAACGGCCAACAGTGCCAATCAAAGTGGTTCAACCACAAGAAAAGACAAAGAGAACTACAAGGTTTGTTGCTATTGTACATATGCTTAATGTAGATCAGTCCAAAACTTTCCATTTCACACGAAAAGTTTTCTAGTTATTCAACAATAATTGTGGAATCTTGTAGGCATTATTAATTTTCGGAAAAAATCATACCTTGTTCATACTGCGTAAAACTTAATTGTGCAAAACTGCTTTTGATTAGTACACACTCATGCGGAGATTCCTGCATCGTTAATCAACAATTTGTATTACGCTTTTTTACTTGCCTTAGAAGATTTGTTATTAATGTTTCAGAAGCCACCAAGAGAATGCCCTTTCTGTGGCAAAGTCATAACGGGTGGTAAATTGAAACGCCACATCACGAATGTGCACAAGCGTTTGCAAGAAGTGAAATCCAACATGCATGAGAATAAACTTGATAGCCAATTTGCAAACGAAAAGCGAATAGAAGGCATCAAGAAGCACAATCTAAGAGTACTCAGTGAATTGTCTTTTGATCAAGCTGACCTGATGCGCGAGCGAAGAACAAAGTCAACACAAGATGTGATAAAAATGTGTCGCGAATGCAATAAGTTCATTGGAAGCTCAACGTTTTACAAGCATCAGTGCAAGTCAAAACCGACTGCGATAAGACCATCCACGCTTGTGACTAATTTACATCACGACCAGGAGTTCAAGGAAAGAATCCTCGACAAATTTCAAGAGGATGAAACGGGAATGTTGTGCAGAAGTAATAGCTTTCTGAAGGAAATGGGTTATCGCATTTTCACAAAAAGCGCTATTCAAAATCCAAAGCAGCCGAATGCAGGAAGAATTCAATGACCGAAATGCGCCAGCTTGCGAATCTCTTCCTGGAATACAAGAAAGTACCTGGAGCTCCTCAAAATGCTTCCATTGAAGACATGTTCCGCAAAGGTAGAGAAAACATGAACATTCTGTATGAAGCCATAAAAAGAAGGGGACAAAGTTCTTCCTCAGCTAAAACGAAGCACGGGCTTTTGAAGAACATCAAGGCAGTGCTCAGGAGATCGGCGAAACATCTCGAGGCCATTTATGACGAAAGATCCGAAAATGACAAAGTATTAGATGTGCAAGGGTTCAGAAGGCAATTCCATTTTCGAGATCCCGAAGTATTCGCTGAAGCGGAATACCTCGCAACCGAGCGCACTTTTGAAAGGCGAAGGCCTAATGAGCTACCATGTGACAAACTGGTCCAGCGCTTGCATACGTTTGTGAATGATCGAGTGAGTGCCATTGTGAACGACTTTGGTGTCGAAAAATATGCCTTGCTCAGGAATCTCGTCGTTTGTCGACTCACTCTGTACAACGCGCGTCGCGGTGAGGAAGGTGCGAGGATGCTGATCACGGAATGGGAGGATGCCAAAAATAAAGTCTGGGTTAGTGACGAGGCCATAGATTCGGTTATAGACCCAGCAGAAAAATTCCTGGCAAATCAGTATCTATTGGCCTACTTGCATGGTAAAGGGAAAAAATTCGTTCCCATACTGATACCCAAAAATGTCGTTGGCGCATTGGACATCTTGGTCAAGTATCGCAAAGCGTACGGAATCAAAGAAAATAACAATTTCGTGTTCGCTTCAAGAGGCTCATACAATCACTGTTCTGGGTGGCATGCAATGAATCAAGTTACAAAGATGATTCCAATCGCGCTAAACGCGACTATGAATCGTCATAGGATTTCGACGATTTATTCATCTTTGGATATGTCTCCCGCTGATGCCAAAATATACTTTAATCACTTGAGCCACTCCGATGTGACGGCCAGTGAGAACTACAGATGTCCGCCAGGTTTAAAAGAGACATTGGTGATGGGCCGATTTTTGCAGAGTGTTGACGAAGGTAAACACTTTCGTTTTATCTTTATTGTCAAAATTTATTTTCAAAATATCTTAAATAAGAGCAATGTTCCATTAAAAAATAAAAATCAGTAATATCATATATAACAGCGATTTTTCCAATGGTCTAAAACAATATCCAACCTCTGTAGAATCTGGATTTTTCTACTTAACTAACTTCTCCAATGCAAGTTGATTGTTGAGTTTATTTTAACGACGACCGTGAAAAGGATAACATTGTATCTTGTGGAGTCATATCGCGTTTGTAACTTGCGTTGAAAATTCACCGATTAGATAGTTTTCTAAATTTACTGTAATCCTGTAATGTTGTTAAAAGGTAAAAGTAGGCCCGGTATGGACGGCAGCGTTGCCACTTGTAGCGCGTCAGCTGCTGCTACTGCTTCAACCGGTGCTAAACCAAAGAAACCTAGGCGCAGTCTCTTAGGTGTGTGTTTTTCCATTTATTGTATTGACTTTTTAAATTGCCTCTCAATATGCTTTACCTATTGATTTAATAAATTAATTTATGTTTTCTTATAAGTTAAAGTGTTGATGTTGTCACTGGCATATTTTCGCAGTGATTAAACCTAACTATTCACCGGTGCTATAGGGGCACTAGGCAGTAAACATCTTGGTACTTGAGCAAATTGAAAAGCTTCATGCACAAACTAAATTACAATTAGGCTTAAATAATTCCCATGAACAGTTGCAAGAACCCTGGAAAAGCCATGTGCAGCAACAGCCCGAAAACAATCTCGGAGCACTTGTGAGGTGTTTAGAACCAGGGATTCATCTGATAGTGATGATGACCAGGCCCCTTTAATTAGATATGTGAAAGCGTGTGAGAGAGCCCATAGCGACTCCGATTCAGACTCAGATTGGAGTGAATCGCGAGTTTCAGACGCGCCTAAGGAAGATTTCTCAGGGAAGTCACACCGAAAACGGACACGAGGCTGCCTGGATACTGATAGTATGAAAAATCGGCAATATCCTGGAATGCTCCCGTTTATCTCTTTAAACGCATTAAAACGTCGTAGTACCCTTTATTTTGTAGATTGTATTTCACAAAAATAGGAGGAACGTTCCAGGGCATATCCGTTTAAGCTTATAGACTTTTGATTTACATAAGCAATAAAGCTTGCAGTTTTATCAAATGACAACTATGCATATGTTCACCATACAGCCGAGCAGCTGTAAAAACCATGTGCTCTTGGGTAAAATGAAATAAAAGCATATAATTCTGCAAAAATAATAGCAAATGCACCTCTTCTTGTAAGCAGTCCTTCTGCTTGATGATCATGAAATTGGGATAGGGGCCATTCATGTAGTGCGTACGCAGGGAGGGGGTCGCAGCCAAAACATACGCACTGCGCACAGGTGGGAAGGGGGGTCAAGCCACCAGCGTGCCACAGATGGGAAGGGGGTATGGTCCAAAGCGTACGCACTGCGTACAAGGGGTATGATTGGCTAGATTGGCTAAAAAGATGACATTGTCACTATGATATATAATAAATCTGATTTAATTTAGGCGAATATGAGCCAATGCTTGAAGAGGAAGAAGAGGGTTCTATGGCTAGAAAGCGTGTTGAGAAAGTAAAAGGTATCGAAACATTGATTTATTCATTTGAAGCTTCAGTTGCAAAGCATTTGTAAGGATTTTCGCCAGCTAAAAGAGAAATTGGTGCCACAATATGATCCCCAGTGTCTGGGCAAACCTTACAATAAACAACCCCGACATGTTAGATAAGCAGTTTCTTAATTTGTTTATGTCTTTTAACATACAGAAAACTGTTAGAATCTCTTCTTGAAGCAGTAAATTGTGCAAATATTTTCAGATGTCGAGTTTTGGTGGGCCAATTGGTACAATTTTGGCTTCGACGTTATAATTAAGTCACTGTTTGAAGTCGTTCAAGAATACTTTTACAGCAGTTTAGGGTTTTGAAAATCAACAACTTTTTCTAGTATGTTGTTTTATTTTTATGCAGTGAGGCATTTTGTTTGATGTTTCCCTTTTAGGTACTGGATGTGCTGTCAAGTGGTCTGCAGAAGATACTCTTGCAGTGAAAACACACTTTTCTGCATTTTTGCATAAACCAAAAGGGCCTTATCCTAGTATGTATCTCACTCCTGTCATTGAACCAAATAAAATTATAGATATTAAAAATTATAAATAGTTTCAATGAGTTTTCAGGACGATCTGTTCTTAGGAATCATTATAGCTTGTAATTTATGAGGTAAAGGAAAGTTTACCTGGGCGGTTTAGTTATTCTTAAAAAATTGAGGTATACATCTCTCCATTACGGTGTCAATTGGTTGAATTTTAAGTGGCTATTTCTTTCCTTTAAGGCAAGGCAGAGATTCTGAAATTTCTCGGCATGAAATCCATAAAGAGTATTGAACACTTAACCCGAGAAGAACAGTACAAAAAGATACGAGCGAAAGTGATCAACGAAAGAAAGACGGTGCACATCAACATAAATAAAAATCTTAAGGTACTGTTACCAAAGAAACAGCAGGTTAACATAGCTGATAAAGTTGAAGGATGATGGAACACTTGTCTTAAAAGTACCCAGTCTTTCAAGTTTGTGACAGTTGATCTGTGATATTCTTAGCGTTCTTGCCAGTGAACTCTTGTTGGCTCTTGCTATTGATCGCTGAGTGACGTGTGTGCATGAGACACAGAAAGTTTGCATCAGAGCCGTTGTTTGCTGATGCGGCTCTCATGTATGAATAGTCAAGGGGAGGCTGTTCTTGGGGTGTGTCGGTTTGAGCTGAGCTCGGTAAGGTTCGGTTGGCAAAACGTTCGGTTCGGTTTTTTATTTTGCACCGACCGGACTAAGGTCAAAAGGTGCATAATGTTTTTAACTTGTCTCTGCCAGGGTGTGTGTTACGAATGACATAAGTTCCAATTGGCGGATTCAATCAAAGCTGGTATATGGCTTCTATACAATATGTTCTAGAGCTGAGTCCACGGTCACACTGATACTTTAAAATTTAATAATTTTACTTACATCTTATTAAAAAAGCGTGACACTGGAAACGTTGGTCGGAGTATCTGTTTTCCAACGGGCACATTTCCAGTATATATATTATATATTAACGCCCATGCGGGTCCATAAGTTTATGCCTGGCACATATATCGTCGCTACGCAAATGCGTAGGCAGCAGCATGTCATTTTATGGCAGTGTAACCCCTTTTTGGCAACCTGCCAACGACCACATAATTCCTTCATCACTTTTTAAATGCCTGTCTTTGAGTAAGGTATTGAATCTAAAAAACAACCAAACCGAACTGAAATTTTGGAATTCGGTTTTTGTTCTCACCCAACAGAGAAAATTTGCTCGGATTTCACTCAAACCGGCACACCCCTACTCTTCTCATATATGAATTTTGAGCATATTATCGACTGTGATAGCGTACTTTAACGTTTCATTTATTTGTGAACCCCTAATGCCAGACTTAAGTAGACCATGCTCGAGAAAAGAAAGTAGGGAGACCTCATGTATATTCTCTAGATAAAAACATTTCTTGGCATACTCAACGGTTTGCTTGTGAACGAGTGTGACATTGTTCCTTCCTAATGTAAAGCCCCATAAGTAGTTATGAAAACTGTAAAATAAAAGATAATATGTAAGTTCTCCTGATGTACCATAAATGAGTATGGCATATCTCAGTCACATCAACAGTGTATAGATTTCATAGTATTCATGCATTTCTGTTTAATCTGTGTTTACTTTTGTGTGTTATTTCAGTAAGGGGCTATCCATATATTACCTACGTGAAGAGAGGGGGTCTAGCCCTGTGCGTACGCTAATGTTGATCTCCATATTGACGTCACATTTTCAGCCCTCAGCCAATATGGCTGAAGGCTATTGTTATTTGTCTGTCCGTCCACTTTTTTGTCGGACGATATCTCGAAAACTCTTCATCAGATCTTCACCAAACCCCACAGGAAGAAAGTATATAGGGTCTATATGTGCAACGAGTGGTTCGATTTGTCACGTGACCGTTGCACTTTAAACTTTTTCTTATCCGGGCGATATCTCAAAAAGGTAACCCGCCCACAGTGATGTAACTGCTATTGGCTGAGGGCTCTGCATCTGAGATGCCTATGTTTTTACGTACGGGGGTAGGGGTGTCAAAAGTTGGCAAATATAAGAGGCCTTCCATTTAGTACGTACGCAAAAATTTACCCGTTTTTATCCCCCTTCCCTCCACGCATCAATTGTGACGTCATTTTAAAGTTTAATATAAGCGTACGCACACTATAAGACTTCCTCCCCCCTCTTTGCTTACTAAATGGATTTCTCCTGAATAGAGCTCTTCCAAACATTTTAATTGTTAAAGAGTGTGAGGTGAACGAGGGATTGTGCTTGTCTCACTACCTGACACCAGTTGCTTTTTACATTATTTTGACCTGCTGTCTGGTGACTGAGTAAGCATCCCAAAACATTCTGTTGACACAGCCAGGTCATGAGAATTGCTTTATTAGCCCTCTGCCACGTAGTACGGGGCAAGTTACTACAGCTGTATTGGATTTGGGTTCGTCCGTCTGTCAACATTTGGAATGAGGAGTCGTTTCTGCTACTAATCACGAGAAATACAAGGGGATTCCATTCCAGCTTTGCATAAGGATAGAACATATGTTGTGGTTGTGCACCTGGGTATCTTGAATGCGTTTTTGGGAATGCGTCAAAAAATCACACTTTTTGCATAATAAGTGTATTACAATCTTAGGATTGGACTCCCGCGGGAGACTCACAGGCATGCATAAGGAGTTTTTGTCCATCAACAGTACCTTCGACGGCTTCTGTTACGAGATACCGGAAGAGCTGGGAAAACATAGCTCCGACTTTTCATTTATATAGCCAAAATTAGGGTCGAAACTTAGCCATTTTATTTGAAAGTAATGCATGCATACAAACTTGACTTATTAACTATGTCACACTGTGTTTATGCTATAAAACGTGCGAAGAGCGAGAGAATTTGCAGAGTTCGTGTGCTTTTGGTGTTCTGTGCTATACATTACATGCTGCGCATTTACTTGCAGAAAATACACTCTTTTCACATGGCGTTTTAACAAAGAAAACGAAATCAAAGACGAAAATAAAAAGTGCCATGCACATGTTCAGATCAAGCTTTTCATAAGTCCCAAGTTTCATGGTCGTAGGGCCCATAGTGTCAGAGAAGAAGAACACACAAAAAATCGGGTTAAAAAAATCGAGTTAAACTCGCTATGCAGTACACAACAAAGCTTTATGCAAATAAGAAGAACCCCACCTACAACTCAGTTTTTGGATAAGATTTTTCTCGCTTCCATGAAAGAGGCCCTACCGTAATACCTCCATTTGGAGCCAGGGTTCAGCCTCACCTTGATAACGCTGACATCACCATAGAGTCAATTGCAAAATACAGAGTGCCAAAACTGCCACAGTGGAAACTCACCAAACCTGTGGTACTAAAGAAACTTTCGGTCTATGCAAAGGAAACAACTAGCCCCTTTCTATTTCGATCAAAATTTGCTCAAGGATGAATTTAAAGACTATCATTTCGTCTACACGGACGGCTCAAAGCTCGACAACAAATCGGCTGCTTCCTTTGTAACTGAAAATAACACCTTGAAAACAAGACTTCCAAATGGTTCCACTATTTTCTCAGCCGAAATTAAAGCTCTACATCTCGCTATCCAGATAGTGAAGATTAGTCGATACAAAAAGTTTGTTATGCGTGGACTCTATGTCCGTACTCCCATCAATTGAAAACCTACAAATATCAAACCCACTTATCCTTGACCTTCTGGAAAGGTATGACGAGGCCACCAAAGCTGGCAAAGACATAGTGTTCTGCTGGGTTCCAAGTAACGTGGGTATCCAAGGAAACGAGATAACCGACAAAGCCGCAAAAGAGGCTGTAAATGATAATTGTATCGATATGCTCATACCAGCCTCCGATTTTAAATACCACATCACAAGATACACAAAAAGATTGTGGCAAGAAATATTGAACAAACCAACAAACAAGCTGTATCAAACAAAACCTTTAGTCGGACAAAAAAACCCGCCACTTAACAGTGTGCGAGATGAAATGGTTTATCATAGAGCCAGTATAGGACATACATATATCACCCACAAATATCTGTTAAGAGGCGAGCCGGCACCCGATTGTGTCGGCTGACAGGAACCTTACACCGTTAAACATATCTTAATAGACTGTACCCGCTCACGTCATTTCAGAGCTGACTCCTTGAGGCAGCTCTTTGATGAAGTAGAACCTAGCAAATTTATACAATTTTTAAAAGAAATCAACCTGTATCAGTATTTCTAGTCGTTGTTTACTTTATGAATTTAGAATATACATGGTTTTAGCTTACTTTGATTTTAGCTTGTAGCATTGTCTTCTAGTCACTTATTACTGACATGTTCTGACACAATGTAACCCGCTAAGGTCGGTCGTGTCGTTAAACAAATCATTTAACTAACTCACCGGGATCCATTTACTCTTTTGAAATACTGCCCGGACAAAAACAATATACAAGGTGCAACTTTTGGAGCGACGGTCCTTGCACATCTACACTATATATACTTTCTTCCTGTAAGTATGGTTAAGATCCGATGAATAGTTGAGATAACCCCCGGACAAGAAAAGTTTAAAGTGCGACTTGCGGACAGATGAATGAACGTGGGACAAATTGAATCCTCCGTTGCACATCTGCACTATATATACTCCTTCCTGCAAGGTTTTGTGAAGCTCCGACAAATAGTTTGAGATATCGACCGGACAAAAAAGTTTACGGACAGACAGACAGATGGACAGACGGACGGAAAGACCGATAGCAATGCTCAGCCCACATTGGCTGAAAGCTAACAATGGTAGTGGCTTGATCAGTTCGACATCAGGGGGTAGCACCCAGCCCATTTCAATAAATATATGGCGTCTGGCATCCAGTCAACAATTTTACTTCACTGTATTATCACTGTTACTTAATACCAGACACACACTGATGTCATTGTATGATGTCACTGAGCCAAATTGTCATAATGTACCATTGGGTAGAGAAACACAAGGTCCCAGCACTGATAACTCCTGATGGTCGACTAATACACGCTCGTCATTGCATCCCGTTCTCATGACATGTCTTCGGCACCCTCATGTTGCGATGAAGTAACTTGACGTTGCCGCCGTCTCTGGCAAATAAACAGCCTGCAACCCCAGGAAGGTAGAAGGCCTTCCAGAGGCTGCAGTGAGTAAAGGCAAGGTCACACACAGCAGCTGTTTAACGCCATCCAACTTGTACTCGTCTCTGCCTTACTCGAAACTCTACTACAAAGCTGCTTCAAGCAAGAACAACTGGTTCACACCGAGACCTTCGTCCGATGACTTCCAACTCTCGGTGCCTCTAAGGATTTTGATTGATTGATTGATTTGTTTAACGACACCGGCAACCCGTTAGGATCATATTGTGTCTTTTCTGTTATTATAGGAAGACTCAGTTGAAACTAAAATCAATTAAAATAGACGTTTGTTGTGGTGGAGGATGCGTCCGCTTCGTGGAAATGCAGTAAA
This sequence comes from Protula sp. h YS-2021, assembly GCA_949752745.1. Taxonomy (NCBI): domain Eukaryota; kingdom Metazoa; phylum Annelida; class Polychaeta; order Sabellida; family Serpulidae; genus Protula; species Protula sp. h YS-2021. The sequence goes on along the minus strand of OX457032.1, from coordinate 37,052,004 downwards.
GCGCCCGTTGGTGCAGTCGTTTCCTTTCAGGTGTTAAGAAGTGGTGAATAGTCGAGTGAACTCATTGGGAAACTGTTGACGTGTCGCATTGGGTATACTGAGTGACAGGCCCGTGCCGATCGGTTTAGAATTTGGAGGGATCGTAGTGTAGTGAACACGTTGGTACTAGTTTCAAGTTCGTTTGAAGTCCTTTCGATAGATTTTGTGCCATTTTAAAATTTACTTATATATCAAGTATATCGGGTATCTTCGGAAGTCGGCGACGAAATTTTAAGCTTCACAGAGCGTTGCGTAAAGCGAGTCAAGATTGTGCATATGGCAATGTTTTTGTGTTTGGAACTTTTCATTTTGTCGGTTTTTCAGACGAGGGAAATTTTTGTGCTATCTATCACAAACTTTTCATGTAGTTTTCAAGTATTTAAAAATTCTGCAGATTAGAACCGATAGTGCAACTTTGTAAAGGACTTCGTGATCGTTTTGAAAACATCACTTTTTGGTCGCTACGTTACTTGCAAGGTATGTTTTTGGGCAGCTATTTTTTCATTGGTTCATGCATTAGGCGGGAAGCTCTTTGATTGGCTGCATTTTTAATTAGCGGCGGCTGTTCTGCCAGCAACTATATAAGGAACGTGCTGCTGGGCGACCTGCGGGCGATTTTACGAGGGCATAGAGGCCACACGTTAGGTGTGATACCTAATGGTGCACGGGGTGTTGTGCTTGTGGTGCTGGTGCAGGGAGAGTTGTTGTTACGGATAAAATGTAAATAAGGAAAATAGAAACGGATATTCAAGGGAGAGATTAGTTTACTGGGATATAAAGGAAAGAAACGGAATTTCAGAAAGTGTAAGATATTGTAATCAGTCTTTTGTCCGTTCATCGTGATACACCTTCGTGAAAGTCAATGACACACAACGCTTGGGCCCGAAGATACACGCGGCTAACAGTAAAATTCTTTTTAACAGATTTATATGTAAAACTATACGTATTATGTGACTGTGATATTAATTTGTTTATATGTCCAATTAATCGACAAATGGAATGAGCGATTATTTATCTGATTGACTGGTTCGTTGATTAATCTATTGATTGCAGATGGATGACCACTGCGAGGTGCTGCTTTATTATGGACAGAAAGTTGGCCGTTGCCTCAATGAGGTGCTGATTGAAAAGGGAATCTTATCGAGCGTGGAAGCCCAAGGAAGAGCAAACTACTTGACTCCAGGATGTCCACACAGATGGCGCTAAGCAATGACAGATCACAGATTCATAGACGCCATCAAGACGAATCTTGACCCCGAAGCATTATCTGTGTTTTACAGAAAGTGGAAAGAAACGGGATTTGGTCGATTCGGCCCAATACCAGTTCGACCTAAATTGAAAAATGTATGCGACAACGCCAGAGTAAGTTATTTATTGTTATTTACAGAAAGTGGAAAGTTGCAAGCGCACGGACGTCGCCTTCTTGCCCAGGTGGAACTGAACAACGATAGGTCACAAATTCATTGAAGCCATCAAGAGGAATCTCAATTTCAAATACAAACAAACTTATCAAATTTAATATATAGATATTCATATAGATATAACGTGTAGGGTATATAGAAGATATGATGTAGTTACATTTTAGTTACATTTTAGGACAAGGAGTTGGTGTGATTGACTCGTCTGGTGGAAACGTCAAAGGAAGCGGAAAGCCAGTTCATACACGAAGTACTTCTCCGTGATAAGCTTGCTAAGAAATCAGAGCCTTTTGAAGCGGGTTCCTAGCAACTTGGACAAATAAACGACCTAAACGACACCACGCCCATGTTACATTCAGAATGTTCGAGCGCGACCAGAGAGAAACTGAAAGAAACAAAAGGCAAAGCCGAAAAGAAACCGGTACAGCAAACATTAGAAAACATGCTACAGAGCAAGCTTCCGCCACTCAAATTACAGAGAAAAGTGCAACATTCATGTGCCGTATTCGGCGTATTGTTTCATTTTTCCATCGTAGTGCCATTGCCTCCCAGTGTTTAGAAGAAAAAGCTGTCACGACTATCCGCAGATAACGTCGACATGCTCATTTTCCTTAACAAGAACATAGTTTAGAAAACTGACTAACATGAACTTCTGGACAGATTAATTTTATTCAAGTTCTGTTTTTTTTTCTAGAAATGTGATTATAGTGAAACAAGTTCCTTTGTAATTTTCATCGTGGTTTTGTTTGACCTAATTCAACTGATTTACGATTTAAATTTACTTTGATCTCTTTTTGTTATTAAACAATAAAAATAAATTCCATATGGTTAATTAAGAATAGTCAACTTAAACAGGTCAACTTAAGAGTTATTATTAATTGGCATTAATTAAACAGTCAACTTAGAGTTATTATTAATTGGCAAAAAACCGCGGTTCAAAACCGCGGTTTTTAACAAAAACCGCGGTTCGAACCGGTTCAGAAATGCTCGCGGTTCCCATCCCTAGTAATAAATTCAAATATATAGGATCCATCGTTTCCGTCCATTGTGTATTGGCGTTTTCTGTCGCGATATTGGCGACTATTGAGGTATTCGCCACGGTATTGCAAAGTAAAATCCCTATTAAGGAATTTCTTCGTTGCAAAAACACCTTTTCCTGACATAAATACATCGCAATTTAGAATGTCTTACATTTTGTTAATAATGTAAGACTACTAATGGGCAAATCAATAGCTGTATTTATAATGTGTTTATAGGTTATCTGTCTGTCATACACTGTAAATGTACCAACAGTGCAATGACCACGTAGGGTTAATTTATGTATATTCTATAATATGTTGTGTGGTGTTAAAATGCCCACTAGCAATTACATGTATGGTTTGTCTAATAATAATGATTGGCTTAATACGTAGTATATTTGGACATTGTAAACTCTAGGCTAATGCATTATGTGAAGCGCTTTGGAATAAAGCGCTATATAAAAAAACAGCTATTATTATTATTACTATTATAATTATTATTATTATTATTATTATTATTATTTTGTTATCGTACAAAGCAACACGTTTACTGTAACTAGTTTCTCAATTTACTCTCATTGACAATTCCCATGCCCTTTAAAAAAGTTTATTTTACTTCACAAAATCCAACTTTTCTTTCTATTTTCGGGAGTTTGGAAGTCTGTATTTTATTCTCAGTATTTGATAGATTAACTCTAACGTGTGACGTTCGTGGTCCGTGTAACGTTGGGTTTAATTTGCAATGCTAATTGTAAAATATTGTTCGTTCTTGACCCCGAAGCCTTATCTGTTATTTACAGAAAGTGGAAAGAGACATGTGTGCGACAACGCCAGAGCAAGCTGCAAGGACATGGACGTTGACCTACTCTACAGTAGTGATGGGACCATTATTCGAATATTCGAATATTCGTTCATTTGAGTGGGGTTCGAACCCTATTTTTTGATATTCGAATATTTTGGATTTTGTATAATTTTTAAATTATTTTTCATAAGAAGAGAGAATTTTTACCTTTGCAGGCAACATCGTTACAAAGAAAAGGTCTCAGCTGAGACCGGAAAATATCAATATCCATAGTTTCTTTAACGAGAATTCGTAGATTTTCAGTTGCACAGAAACTAGGCAGGGCTTGGTTTTGTTTCTCGGCATTACATAGATATAGTGATACACCTTATTAACCCACTCGCCCAACTTTGTTGGCGAAGGGGATATAGGATTTGGTTAGCCCGTCCGTCCGTCACGCTTTTGGGTAGTGGTCTTGTATGCACAACTCCTCCGAACGGGTAAGCACACACATTTCAAATCCTATACAGATTTACTCCTCATGTATTGTAGTTGTACACCTCGTATTCAGTTTTTCATTTATTTAGCCAACATTGAGGTCGAAATTTGGCATATTTTTCGGCTATAAAGGCTACATGATCTAAGTCTTGTATGCACAAGTCCGACGAACGGGTAAGCACACACATTTTAAATCCTGTACAGAGTTACTCCTCATATGGGTCTTTGAACAACTCGGCCCATCGCGAAAGACGACTCGTCCCAGCTTTTGAACAACTCGGCCCATTCCTGAAAGACGACTCGACCCAAATTACCTCCTCACAGTATATATCAGGTAAATCTTTTATTTCCCCCGTAGAGGAGAAAGATTTTGTTTTTGTGCATTCTATATGTGTGTAGTGGGTCTGTTGTAGACACTTTATTTGTTAAAAAGATAACTCTGGAATGATTAGCTTCAAATTTGGTAGGGTTATGTTTGATATTTCAGTGACACCGGAGAAAACAACCCAGGAAAATAAGAAACCATTCACCAGCAAAGTGCCGTATTCTCCAGAGGTATTCCGATATTTTGTCCATCCTTTAAAACACTGAGAAACAAAACGAGAGACATGTATAAATTAAATTCTGTTTCTTAATGCAGATCTTTTTAAACAATACATGTATATTGGTATTATTTTAGGCAGCATTCTATCAAGACGCCAGTAGGCGGGAGTTGCGCTGAACTTGATTGCTGTTTATTTCCTAGTGATAATGTAACTGGGTTTCTACCAAACACAGTTTCACTGGGCATTACTCTTTAGCCTAGTTTAGTTCATCTGGAAGGTCTGTACAACAGCTTTCCTTCAGTTTAACACGGAAATAATTTTTGGTTAAAAAGCACTTTTTCATGTTTAACATTTGTTTACTTCAAGGCTGTGGTCGCAAACTATCACAAAGAAAAAACACCGCCGCCTCGGGATCGACCACAGCTGGGTGACTGCGCATTCTGTAACCGCCCTCCCCAGATGATTATTTGCTGTTCTTGTGGTTATATATGCGCAGGTCGCTTGCGCACCAAGTGTAATACTCACCCGGAGGTCATCCACCTTATGGATGCAGACTGTTGCCAGATGTGTAACTCGACACAACTAAAGGAATTCTCGTAAAATCGACGTGAAAAAAATGTGTCCAATTTCTTCAAAAATGTGTTCGTTATTGTTTTAACAAGACTTGTTATTTAGTGCAAAGAATTTGCATGTTGTTCGTGTTATTCGGTGTTTGCGATAGTGCGGTTTCGAATGTTTGTTAAAAGACGTGTTTGGTAACTCTAAGAAATAGAAGCTGTAATTACAGAAGACCAGTTGTGGCTATTGTTAACAGTCGTTTGAAACAAAATCCTGGGATTCTTGCTATAAATAGTACGTATTGCAATTACGAATGTCATTATAAAAAAGCTGTGGTATCACTGCATTGGGGCCATTACGTTGTAATAGTATGAGTGAAGCCGCTTTCGTCGTTTATTCATGTCGTCTACCGTCTTTTTACGCCCAAGGGATAAATATACTATTGTAACTTCCCGAAGGTAAAACTGGAGTTTTCCGAACATCGCTCAGGAACGTAAATTACTCACCAACATGAACCTCAGAAAATATTTCAAATCCACCTTTTTACTTCTTTTAGAGTTCGATGTAGTAAAACAGTTGGGCGTAATGGAAGTCCTTGCCTGCAATTTTTGTCTATATCCGTACATAGTTGTTAGAATTACGGTATTTCTGTCATAAAAACTATTTTTATTCTGCTTGGTTTCGCATTTAGTATACAGAGGTGGTGCTGGCAGTTGTGGTTGGATTTCTTTCATATATGTCTTAGCAATATCACAAGGAGTTCTGTCGTACGCTCGCAATGATGAGGAACCAGTTATAGTTTGTAATGAGCAAGAAATTTAGCAGTGTTGTTTTTGATTAATAAGGTTGAACTGTTGAGGAAATGTGTTCTATTGATAAAATTAGTATAACTAAGTTTGAGATATTAAGATATATTTTTAATCCCCCGCCGCCGCGTAGCGCGGAGTGGGGGACTACAGGATTCGGGTCCGTCCGTCTGTCCGTTGTTTCATAATCTCATGTAACAAATGTCTCCCGTCTTGCATTGTTTGATTAAATCGTATTAAAAATCATAACTTTGTCATAAAAGGGCTGCTAGTTCTAATGAAAATCAGCAAGAAAACCCAAATAGTAAATAGTAAAGTGGCAAAAAAAAATGGGCCGAGTCGTCTTTCACAATTGGCCGAGTCGGTAAAATGGGCCGAGTCGTCCAAAAAACTTTGGGCTGAGCTGTCCAAAATTGGTCCGAGTTGGTAGTGGGCCGAGTTGGTAATGGGCCGAGTTGTCCAAACCCCCTCATATGTTGTAGTTGTGCACCTCGTATTCACTTTGTCCGATTTTTCATTTATTTAGTAAAAATCCAGGTCGAAATTTACCACATTTTGCATAGGGCAAGGGGATTTGCAGCGTTCCGGTGCTCTTGTTTCTGTTGACGTTATTCAAAATTTTAATTTTGCTTGAACATACTTGAAATAGGTATTTTAAGATCTCTTAAAAACGAAACAAAAGTTTGATGTTCACTGCACGTTTGTTTTCTAAATAATTTATAATACAGCCTCATATTACACAATAATAACCACACATCACTGACAAATTTGTGGGGTAGAAGTAATAATGTGGATGTTAATGCAAAAATGTCCACAATTTCGAAAAATATTCGAATAATATTCGAATATTGCTCCCGAATATTCGAACCCTGTTTTGGTATTCGAATACCACCACTACTCTACAGATGAAACTGAAAAACAACTGAGACATACCGACGCCATCACAAAGCCGCCCTTAAAGCTCAGCGGCTACACCCAACCCTGCAGCGGTATTAAAAACTGTACTCACCTTAAGGAGCTGTGTGCTGCCGCGCTGCTATGGCTGTCACTGCCTACTTCAGGGAAACGCTGTACCAGCCAGCACACCCACTCACATCTCTATCTGAAATGTGACGTGAAACGTATGATATATAATATCCTAAAAACATTTATTCAACACTATCTTGAATCTTCATTAGCTCTGTCTTTTTATCCTTATTCCGTAAAATATATATACCACTCTTGCTTGTGTAAATACTGACATAAATGTTGAATACGACTGTGCCGTCTTCGACATTGCGACTGATACCAACGTCTGTGTCGGCAACCTCTCTATAAACAGTAACATAAGGACTGTGGTATATTTAGGTGGTAGAAATATGGTATATATATGGTGGAAAAGCCAATTTGGACTTCAGGGTTCGAAATTAACGGTGACGAGGTGGCGATTTTCCACCCAGTTTTGACATTTTGCCACCAGAAAAAAAAATCATGGTGGTGAAATTTGGCGCCAGAAAACCTGAGGAAAACATAGTTCACAAATTTAAACAATTTTCTTTTCATAAATAACATTATTAACTGGTAAATAGGCGATCTTCAAGTTGTTAGATTAACACTGTACCAGTTTATTGATAATAAACAATGGAGCGCTTATTTGACTTGTTGTTTTCATGTTGTTGCCAGTTGGCCACTTTCTCCATGAGTCACCTCAGTTTCGCCCCCAGAACAAAACGTTGGCGGCGACTATCGCCACCATGTCAAAAGACCGAAGTTTGAACCCTGGACTTCTGATCCAAATAACCAGCTACACGCGGAAGATTTTCAATGGTTTGTGCAGGGTAAAAACAAAGATTTTTGGAAACAGTGATAGTGACGTGTGGGTAAAAACAAACATTCGAAAAAACAAAGTGCAATTTAGCTCATTGGTGTTTCCAGCTTTACCTGATTGCCAAAAAGCGGCGAAATAATGGGTGTGTCAAAATCCTGCATTTTCATCGACAAACTTCGAGAAAATATACAAAAATCCCCAAATTTAAGGAGACCTCCGCCTTGAGTCGCACGAATTGATGGAATAAATCGGGACCTCCGATTTGGTTATATTTTATACGTTATTTTTGAATATTATACGCAAAATCAATTGAAATATCTATTCCTTTAATATAAATTAACGATTGTACCATAAATTGTGGGAAAATGTTAACGTTGGCAATTGCAGGGTTGAGACTTCGTAAAATTTTAAAGATTTAGTCACCCGGCACAAAAGTTAGTCGCCCGGCGCAATTTTTGCAACATTTGTCTAGCCCGTCTCACATGAAAAAAAAAACAACAACAAAGTGAAAATTTATTTATCTGAAAATACTCAGAAAAAAAGTTGGTCGCCCGAGCCAAAAGTTGGTCGCCAGGGGCGACCGCGAAATCTCAACCCTGCAATTGGGTGTAGGTGCGGTGTGGTACAAAGTCACAGAGAGACATACGATGTTATAGAAGTCAGAGTTGACTCGGAGCTATCATGCCGTCACTAATCATAATCCCAAAGCTCATACACAGTCTTAATTCCCTTACCCAAAAGTAATTGACAATTGCGGCTCGAGATAAAACATAAGCACTGATATCGAAACATAAACAAATGAAAAAAGTTATCGAAAAGAGCTAAGCAATTAAAATTATGAAATATTAGACCTTCAAAAAAATCAATGGCAAAATGGTACGGGGGTGGCGGCAAAATAGCTAGTGGCAAATAAGCCATTTCGCACTTTCGGATCTTCCTCACGGATGTGTTGTTTCGACTGCAAGTGGTAAAGTGACCGGTTGCCCTTTGATGCAAGAGAAATTTGATATTTAGGTGAAATCTCTCTATCATTTCTTTCATTTTCACCCGGTTATTTTTAACCGGGTCTTGGTTATATTTAACCTGATCCGCTTGGTCTCCCTAAATGGGTCTTTATAGCATAGTAGAACAAGAATGCTTAAACCAGCTATCTTTTTTGAAGAAAAACATACCTGTTTTCTGTGATTTTTCAATAACACTCATATTGCTGCTAGAACAAACCGTATGGCGCAAATTCTGTGACCTAGATTTTAATGCATGTGACCCAGAATTGAGTGCAGATGCCAATCGAAACAGACAAAAATTTGAACTTCAATTTTTTCCGCATCATATCTGTTTCGACTGTTTGCGACTTGCACGAGCAGAATAAAGTTTTAATGTATTGCTGCAGGGAACACGACTTTTCCCCCAGTCAATTCCCATAGACAATTCCTCCCTGAACAATTTCCTCGTAGGGCAATTCCCCGAGGCCTACCCCCCCCCAATTTATTTTTCTTATTTTTTCTTTTCTTTGTATTTTTTCTCTCGCTCTCTCTCTCTTCTTTTTTAAACAAATTATTGCCCTTTTATCTTCTTATTGGAGGTCGTGTAATTGTCCTTTCAACATTGTCGCAATTGCAATTAATATGCCTTATCCAGACCAATGAACTTTGAGTTAGCCAAATCAGGGCCAACAAAAACGAAATAAAGCTGGAAATTCCGGAGTCGTTGGTTTTTACGTGCACATTGGATGGATCTGCAGTAATGCTCGCGGTGCACCTGGTCGTATTATGGGTGGCCACTTGCCCGAGCCACTACTTCGCCAGACGCCGACTCTGCGCAGTGCATTCGTCAAATAGTCCGCGACTTCGAAAACCGACGGATTGTTGACTTTTTGCGTGGAGTTGCCCACAACATCAGGTTTTAAGTGGCAGAGAAGACTTTAGTTCCAGACCGAAGAATTTTGAATTTTTTATTTTAAGGTATTTTACAAATAAAAAAATGACAGATACCTGGTTGTTTTATTTTTGTTTTGGCATTCAAACTAAAATATAAATCAAAAGACCCATTGCTATTTACATGATTTTAGTCAACATAACTCTTTACGCTACTTTCATTATCATAGTTTTAATGTCATAATTTTTCATAGGGAGACCATTGTATTTAAAAACCCACATACGGAGACCAATTTGATATAGCTGCACAATATTTTTCTTAAATGAAATGCAATAATATGGTACTGCAGTTTAAAATAAATGTATAAAAAATAAAGAAAAATCTCGGGGATTTTAGGTATGCTTGTATTTCACTCTTTGAATGAACTGCGGCGGCGCCGCAGGTCAACATTCAATATGCAATACACAAGTGTACCTAAAATCCGAGAATTTCATTTTTAGCACTTTGTTATTCCATAATTATATGTCTCTCCCTCAGGGAGACATATATAGCATTTGGTGTGTCCGTCCGTCCGTCTATCCGCAGTGAGTTCTTATGAAATTAATGAGTAGATTTTTCTCAAAACATACATACATATTGCGCTACATGTATAGATGTACATGTACAGATAATGTTATTTTTTTTCGTTCCTTCAAAAAATCTATTTTTGGCAAATTTGTTTGTTTGTTTGTTTGTTTTTTATTACTATGTTGCATTTAAACACAATTAAGTGAATCTGTCAAATTTTGGAGGCCAAAAACCAGTGACTTTATAAAGTTACTGAAAATTCCAGGGACTTTACAAAGTCACTGAGTAAACCATTGACTTTACAAAGTCATTGAAATTTTCAGTGATTTTATAAACTAACTGATTTGACAGATAACATATATAAGTATCAGTGTACTATTTTGTTTGACCAAGCTTCTGGTGTCCAAAGGTAAAACTAGTAAAGGTAAAGCTAGTAACTGCAATATTGTCAAAATTATGTTTATATTTTCAAAGTCGTTACTAGCTAATGTACAAAATAATTTACTATACCCCATTGTAAATAAGCCTTCATATACCGTCGTTTTATAATTGTAAAACCTAGTAGCTGCAACTCATTTATAACCTTACCTTATGCAATGATATTAATTTACTCAAAACAGTAAAATGTTGGTTACTAGGTTTTATCTATAGACACCAGGCTTGTATGCATTGTAAAAATGTGTTCGATCGTTCTTTTGCATATCATGGCTTATGCTCCCTATAGCAGCCATCTAAATATTAGCTAGGTTAAATGCTAATTTTTCATACGGAGACCATAGTATTTATATATATATATATATATATATATATGTATATAATGTATAAAATTAAGAAAATTCTCGGGGATTTTAGGTATGCTTGTGTCTTACTCTTTGAATGGCCTGCGGCGGCGTCGCAAACAGTCGAAACACATATCTTGCGGAAGAAGCTGCGGAAGTACATATTTCTGGCTGCTTAGAATAAAAAGAGTTCGAGCGTATGAATATGTGTATGATGTTGGATAAATTTGTATATATGGATACTTATTTGCAACCTCTTTTCCATAATTTTTGTGTCTTAGCAGAAATGTGATGGAATATAATTCTCTTCATATTCCACAGATTCTAGTAGTAACGTATTGCTAGAAACATGTTGCACTATTTTATTAATGGATGTGCACTACAACGACCTTGAAGAGTCTGCTTGTATAAGCATGGAGGTACAGAGCTGCTAACATTAATTTTTCATACATATGTATCGAGCAAGTTACGAGATAATTGTATATCTCAGAATATCGTTTTGTAATGTAATGCCCCGCTGTGTCGGGACCAAGAGTTTGCTACATACCAGATAAATGCAAAAATGTTTATGATTTCATGTAATACCAGGGTTCGCGTTGTCCACTTTGTCCCTTATTGTTCTTTGTCCTTTTTTTTAACGAAATGACTAACTTTTTCGGAACCCACGGAGTTTTTCTGGAACCAACTGAGTCACACTTTCCTTTTTTGACTCACTTTCCTGAGAACCCAGCGCAAACCCTGAATAATCTATGTATCTCCAGAGAAATCTGAAATCCATAAAAAAACTTGTGCTGAAACGGTACAAGGCCCAAACCGTAGAATGGGACGGAGGGTGGAATAAGACAGATAGGCTGAAACCTGCTTTACTCATTAGGCCACAACCCTTCGGATTGGGGCCTATAGGTTTGGGGTGTCCGTCCGTCTGTCCGTCATCGCTTTATATCCCTATGAATTTGGGGGGCGGTTGGGGCCTGCGTGTGTTTCACAAATACTTGCTTGTTTTACTATTGATTTTCCTTAGATCCATATACTTGGGGAAAGTGTATTTCATAATATTGTAACATAAAATTGAAAGTATCATTTGTTGTTCAAGAGAAAAGTTAATAAAACCAGCCAGATTGATCAGCTGTTTATTTGTTGACGTCGTCATCTTGGTCCTGGGACATCGGTTGTAACGCTGTTTGTGATTGGTTCATGTTCAGGCCAACATTTTATGTCCCAAATTTGTCTGTTGTTTACCTTAGAAACACAATTTATACTTTTGTGTATTTTAATGTCCGTATACTGGGAAGTTACTGTGTTTTGTATTAGCAATGTTTGGTTAGACCTCTTCTGTCGATGGTACGTATTTGTTCACGTGTAAGTTGAGGGATATTTCCCTAAAATCATTAAAAACCCATAATTGTGTCCCAATTACTGTCTCTCCCTTGTAGATAAACATTTAAACATCAATATATTTCGTTTTTTTTGCCCGAAACGCCTGGAAAAATCCTGTGCTGCTAACCCGAGCTTTCTCATCGACTGAAAGTGTGACAGTTTCTACTCCATATCGTTTTATGCTCTTAGGTACAAAGCCAGATTTGCCGTGATTTAAAAGGGTTGAAGCCATGTGCCAATTGCAAGGATCCACATTCGGATGCAGAATGCTCCTTTATCAACTTTAGAAGGTAAAAAGAAATGCATTTCGGCTGTTTTTATTCATGGAAATACTGATCCCCTGGCCCGGTTTAGATGCCGTAGAGGCTGGTGGCTGACTAGTGCTACTACTTGTTCTGAAGTAGTTTTGAATAAACCAATTCGTACTTTCATACTTTCAAGGATGGTCAATTTAAAATCCACGAGGTGGAGTGAATACATGAGAGGAAGAAAAGAAGTGAATTTGATCTAGATATGCCAAAAGCCAACTTCAGTTGCTGCATGCAAACTTACGTTCACGGTTTACTATCAGCAACTTGTTTTTCATAATATTCCACTAGCTATATTCCACTCTGTAGGTTAAAACTACAGAGCACATGTATTTGCTGTTGTTGATGTTGATTGAGGTCCCTACATGTCACAGATATGACGTTGTTGCCCGCACAAATGAAGGAGCAATAGTACTTGTACTAATTAAAACGTTGTCACTCACTTCATTTTATATGTTAAAAATAATCGAACGTTTATTGGACATATTTTGTGCAGGATAGCTTCAGTCGGACCTGGCATATACTTGGCCGGAAGTTTTATCAGAATAAAAAACCAGACTCCGCAGCATGCAGGTTCTGAGAAAGCTTCAGCGGATGTTGTCATGTCCTCAGGAGAAGCTTCAGATGTACTTTCCCATTTGCTTGTGCCAGTATCGAATCTTGTGAACAGGTATGGAATAGTATATCTTTGCCAAGATTAATGTGGCTTGTCCTGTAATATTTTATTTTCGAAGCATATAAAGATGTTTGGTATTGTACTTTCATTTGTTTTAGAATTACTTTAAAAGCGGTATGATAATGAAGTACATGGATTGATATATGAGAGATTTAATATTCAGGGCTTTACGTTAACTTTTTCGGCACCTTCCCGATGGGGCAAGTAGATTTTAAATCTACCTGCCCCAACAGTACTCTTACCTGCCCCACCTTTTGTCTCTTCTGTTGGTTACCCTTCTCCCCACCCCTTCCCCCACTCCCCCATCCGCGACACTCTTAAACATTCCACTTGTATACATGCATCAATGTATAGACGTTGTGTATCAAATATAGCAGTTTCTGAGTAAATGTCAAAACGCAGATGCCCTAAAAAAGTCTTACATCTTAAGCATGTTCTTCGGCCAGGCGGCAGCTGGTAAAGGTTTTGTTTTTTTTTCTTGCGCTGGCCTCCCATGAACAGCGCTATAGTGTTGTGTGTGCTTGATAACCTTCAAACGGCGGTCCTTCATTTGATATCAGAAATAAATCCGACAGCAGTTCAGTTTCTAAGCTGGCGCATCAGTCGCTTTTAACAAGTTTCACTGCAGAGAAATCTCGCTCACATATCGCGGTTGATATGGGTTGATACATTCTGAATGTTTTTTTAATGTTCTGCAATTCGGTCGCGTGTTGTTGAAAAGTGGTAGCATGAAAGTCGGCGCATTTAAATTCCGGGACTTACTTAGCCCGACTGCCTAACACTTTGAACGTAGTATACCCATGAAAAAGATCCTCTTTGTCAAACTTTCTAAGCAGTGGTTCAAAATGATTTGTCAAATTGAGAGCAATTCTTAATTTGCTGTGCCGTGTTGGGTCAGGTTTTCTCTATCATCAGGCCACTCAAATGGGTCAAAATACAGCGGGACAACCTGTGTTCGTTTGAGACAAAGTGACTCTTAATATTTGAATGTCTAAAAGATTCAGTTCCAAGAACAAAGCTAGATTTTACTGTGGCTCCAGGTCCATGATTGATACATGTATCACGATAAAGTTTTCCATCTTTCTCAAACAGTCCAGGAAAATCAGCTTTCGAACGTGAAAGTGTCGTGACCGCTTGACATCGTGTTTAACGTATTTGCTAGCTTTGGTATCCGATGTTTCTTCTTCAGCACCTTGTTCGGAATATGTTTTCTCCTTTTCAGTCTTTGAAATAACTTTAAATCCTTATTTGTCTAAAGAAATTTTTAAGTTCTTAACTTCGATAATTTTTCATATTATGCTGCAATTATTGTATCACAAGTGACGCGACGCTATATCTGGTGCATGTCTAGGCACAGTCCATCATCAACATAGAAACTGGCAACGTGCGAGTGGCTAGTATGTAGGTCAGGTGCAGCTAGCGGATTCAATTACTACAGTCGCTTTCTTGACAAGTATGTTGTTAAGGTATTATGTCACGCAACGCCCCCTTCCCCCCAACGGATCTATCTGCCAGGTGGAGCAGCTAACCGGGCGAGTCTGCCTGCCCCACCAGGCCTTTCACTTGCCCTGACAAGTGGGGCAGTCGTTAATATAAAGCCCTGATATTAAGGCATCTTTTCCGTTTCTTAACTTCAGGGATCGCTTCTTCCTTAAGCGCATGAAAGCAAATGGTGATGGCGTCATTGCCAGACTGGAAACGCCAGGAAGGACAGATGTGTGCGACAAGTGCAACCTGGGGATCTTCAATGCACACCAACTGTGTACACAATGTGGAAGAAGCCTGTGCATAAGTTGCAGCTTTGAGGACACCTGCAAGTCTGCGACCGGTCATCGTACCGAACATGTCGTTGAACCTGCAGTGGTACACAGCTCACTAAAAGGTAAAGAACGTATGAAAAAAATTTGTGCCAGAATCTTTCAGGGCAGCGCGGTATAACCGGTACATCGGAATATCACACCTTAAAACTTTCAGCATTTTATAATCTGGGAATTTGCTCCCATCAGAAACCAAAAAAACACGGCTAACTCAAAAATACGATTTACTCTATAAAATTGGAAATACCTGGCGATTTCGAGTAAACGGTGTTTCAATGTTTTTAGTAAGCATCCCGTTTTCAGCAAATTATGTATAATGGGATAATGATTTCACAAATGCAATTATTTACAGCTTGTGAAGACTTCATTGACAATGCGATAGATATTGCACAAAAGTGGGGTGTTGTGGAGAAGCAGATAAGTGGCTCGGGCAAGTTAAAGCCAATACTGCTTGAGGAAATGCGTGCTCGGTATCCCGGCTGTGAGATTGGTGTCAGTGGTGAAACACTAGTCACCATCACCAATTCTGCCAACAGCGCTCCGTTGTTTGAATATCTATCTGCAGAAGGTGATTACACGAACTTTGCATTGACTGTATATGATTTATAAGAGTTTCATCTATGTTACATAAATACAAGTAATGGTGTTATCGTTAAATGTATATATGCATATTGTAAAATTGTAGTCTTTTTATACGACGTTTCCTGTTTGCATTTTTTACATTTGTGTAGTATGCAATGATCTGGTTATTGAAATTAGAAACGAAATTTGTATAATATTTAGCATGGTTTCATTTGTATATGAGTGGTGGATCAGATAATGAAGAAAAACTATTATTAGGCCCCAACCCTTCGGACTGAGTCCTGTAGGTTTGGGGGTGTCCGTCCGTCTGTCCGTCATCGCTTTATACCCCTATGAATTTGGGGGGCGGTTGGGGCCTGCTTGTGTTTCACAAATACTTACTTGTTTATGTTGTTAAAGGGTATCCTTTCATCGTCGAATGCCACAAGGAGGTAAACGATGACTTTTGGCGACCTGAGTCAGTTGCAGAGACATGCGGCGACGTTGAAGCCACTGTCAGAGTTATGGGGAATAAGAAGTCGAAGCGTATGCTGTTATCGGACTTCTTTAGGTAAATATTATAATTGCGTATAGCAGTTAATAAGTTTTGATATGGCCGTAATACGTATAGTAGCAATAGCAAAGAAATTGTGTCAATTATATCGACACGAAACGCAATAAATTATTTTGTTATACATAAAAGACATGTGTTGTGTTACAGAGGATTAGGTGAAGTTGGAGCCGAAAAGGTCAAGATATGCGACTATCCAGAAACAGACCCATGCCTCCAACTTTCTCTTCCAAGCGTTGTGGAAGAGTTCACAAAAATCCTGCCATTCAAGCGATACTTGGCTCCAGAAGGCCCAATGAATATGGTACGTACGTAATAAAAGCATTATGAAGGAGAAAAGAGTGAAAGTAAATATTATATTTTCATGTAGACATGGTTGTAATGTTAACATGGCAGTGTTCAGAAGAAAAAAAAGTTGGGTCCTCATCATTTTGTCACTGACATTAACATATTTCAACGTTCCAGGTATCTGCATGCCACTGGGCCACGTACTATCCGGACGTCGGTCCAAAGTTATTCTGCGGGCATGGATCGCTGACCGAACGAGGACCCCACAAACCTCCACTCAGACCTTGCTGATGCTGCCAACCTTTGTGTCTTTGCACAAGAGTTGCCTCAAAAAGTTGAAAGAGATACCCTTGATGGCAAGAAGAAAAGGGCGGCAGCCAAGTGGCATATCTTTCAAAGGCACGACTACAACCTCGTAGTCAGGTGAGTGGATTCTCAAGTTTTCATTTACCTGGTGACTGGATAGGGAGGGAATTAGTTGCCCCACACAATGAAGCAGGTATATATTTTGAAACTGTCTGCGATGTTTAACTGTTTGTATCTATGTAAGTTTTTGTCTACTACTTTATCACAGCAATAGACCTGAAAAAAGCCAATTGTTTTCTTCAGATAAACAGTATATTCGTTAATTCGAATTCATTTGTATAAATGTGTGCTAAGAACTGTCGGGACGCAGCATGTTCATATTTAATTCATTGAACTGTGATTTATTAAAATCTTTGAGGCAGATATTTGCAAAGGAAGAAGGGCGTCAGCTACGACCCAATCCAACAGCGTGAATGCTACTTGTCTGCAGAAGACATGGCACGCTTAAAGGAAGATTATGGCGTACAGCCCTTGACAATTGTTCAATGTGTTGGGGATTTGGTAGTTGTACCAGGAAACCTTCTCCATCAGGTGTGATACGTATAGTAGGCCATTATTTATAGCTAAAAAGGAGTCAATTTTATTGTTAATGGTGTAAAGTTATAATGAATGAAAAAGTTTAATGAAAAAATAAAGTTTTGTAAGAGTAAATCGAAATGAATCAGAAGTTAATTATGTCTTCATTTTCTGTAAAAATGTATTTTTGGCGATTTTTTACTTTTTTTTTGGGCTAGCCAATGTTATACTTTTAAGCAAGGAATTTTTTCCTCGTGACTGATTGGGGGCGGGAGAGACATATCCGTTTTTGTTTTAACAAAAACACTGGACAGTCTAGTTAATTTAGAAAATAGAGAAAATTTGTGTACACTATTGTAGACAGTACAAGCAAGAAATTCATGCATTGATACTTATGGTACACACAGCGGCCACGAGTTACAAGTGGATGTTGCGAAAGGAAATATAGTATCCTATTTTCTGTTACAGGTGAACAACTTAAGTGCTACAATTAAGTTGGCCATTGATTATGTGAGCCCATTCAATGCCAATGAGTATCTGAGGAATTTGAGACGAATCAAGAAAGAAACTCACAGAGAAGATTATATTGGCATTGAGCGCGTTCTATATTACGGCCTGTTGAGAGCACTTAAGACTTTGCAAAGCGATGATGAGGTCCGCAAACAAGTTGCCGAAAACAAGACAGAGGTTTGTACATAAAATAATACTATTATTACATATGGAGATAACCTACACAGTTCAAATGTCCATGAAATGAAATTGGTTGGATAGTGACAATAGTTTTGCTATAATTAACTTTCAAAATGATACCGGGAGTCTCCAAAAAGAAGCCCAGGGCCAGAGGTTCTCATATTGAAACCAAATAGATGCACCTATGCCGTGAGTACTAGTCTGGAAGTGCAGGCGTTAGTAGGGGTTGCTTAGTGTGAACTAGGCTTGATAAGGGAACTGCCTTGTGCCTCGTGGGATTAAGCGTAACAGTGTCGCCGGTAAATATTCGAACGTATTTTAGACTGTGAGGGAGAGGGGTTTTCATTTGAAATGAAAGGAAAGTGTTTATAAATGTATTTGCATATTTATAGATTGGCGAACTCAAAAAGGAAAAGGAGGAAATGACTCAGGAACTTTTGTCTCTCCGAGCTGCGAATGAAAACCTTAAACGAGAGCTCTCTCTTCAAGCATGTAGACTTGAGAAGGTGGAGAATGAGAGAGAGCAATTTCAACGTGAAATGAGGGAAATGACAGGGCAAGTGGCCTCCCTAAGGTAACATTGAAAAAATATATATATATATATATAGCGTAATGCTTAAGGAGACCTCACGTATTGATTTGTAAGGTTTAGAGAGACCGAAAAATTATATATACAGACGAAACCGGTCTATCGCATAGCCAATTTGCCGAGCCCTGTTATGCGTTTATCCGATATATGCGTTTATTCGGAGTACTCTTGTCTATATTTTCAGCGGTTGTTATTAGACGTGCATCCCCACCCCTCCTCCCCGCATTTCATTTTTTCTTCTTGGCCGCGTATTTAAATGATGACTTTTCACTCAGGGTTATGTGAGGCAACGTGGGGATTAAGGGTTTCAGCCATTATTTAGTGAGAGCTCAGGCAGCGCGGGGATTAGAGTTGCAGGCCATTATCTAGCGTCAGCTAAGGCAGTGCAGATATTAACGGTCATTATCTAGTGAGAACTGAGAGAGTGTGGTGATTAAGAGTTAGAGATTCACTGTTAACAACCGCAAGTGGGTTGGTACATGTACACAATGGGTCAAGCAAACAGAAGACAATGGATTAGATAAATAAACGAGAAGCAGCTCACTGCCTAGTTTGCTTTAAGTGTGGTATGCTTGGAGAGTCACCCAGAATTATGCAATTAACCGGTGTGCTTCCCATTTTATCCAGTTTATGCGATTAAGCGGTATTCAATTATCCGGTTAAATTTCCAACAGAGAGCATTGGAAATGGTTTGGGATTTGCGAATAATATACAGTTAACCGATTTATGCGTTTAACCGGTATGCGATTAAGTGATTTCATCTGTATACATATATATACTTAGTAAAGTGGCAGAAAGTGCAACCGTTTTTGTGTTAAGTTCTTAAAGTGCGATTTAAGATTCGCGGTAGTACAATGATTATTAGACTGTTGAGAGAAATATTTACATGTAACATAAAATTGCAGGTTAATCCAGGAGAGACAAACAACGGAGTCTTTGAAAGCCAGGGTGACGATTTGTTCAACTGGTGCAACTGCAGACATTTCATCCACGTGCAGTGTTGCTAGAGGAAGTGCAAGCACAACCTCGACTGTAACAGTGAAATCTGGTGATGTACAAGTACATGAGCCGTTGCACATCGAACAAAATCTAAACCTTGACAATGTCCCCCAAGAACAGGAAATTAAAAAACCCGAAGAGAACTTTGCTTATAAATGCACCAGATGCAGGACACGGGCATTTATGACCAGCGCAGAGTTGCAAGAGCATATGCAAATGCATACTGTTGTCTGTGACATGTGTGGAAAAACTTATTCTAGGGGTTTTGACCTAAAAAGACACCTGCGAGACGTCCACCAAGCGTGAACGTATAATGTGGCACTGCAGTCTCTGGCACACATGGTCTCAAACCACAAACTGTTACACGTATCACTTTGCAACTCTTCAAATGTAGATCATCATCGTCTGGTCTGTATTTTTGACTCACGAATACGGTTTGTTAGTCCCAAACCGGGGGCTTTAAACCCGGGAGGGGAGGAGCCATTAAGAGCCAGGGTTACGATTTGTTCCACTGGTACATCTGCAGACATTTCATCCACGTGCAGTGTTGCTAGAGGAAGTGCAAGCACAACCTCGGCTGTCACAGCGATATCTGGTGATGTACACGCAGCCGAGCAGTTGCACATCGAACAAGAGCTAAACCTTGACGACGTCCTCCAAGAACAGACAATTAAAAAAACCAAACAGGACTTGCTTATAAATGCTCCAGATGCAGGACACGGGAATCTATGACCAGCGCAGAGTTGCAAGAGCATATGCAAGTGCATGCTGTTATCTGTGACATGTGTGGAAAAACTTATTCTAGGGCTTTTGACCTAAAAACACACCTGCGAGACGTCCACAATGCGTGAACGTATGTGACACTGCAGTCTCTGGCACACTTGGTCTCAAACCACAAACTGTTATACGTATCACTTTGCAACTCTTCAGATGTAGATCATCATCGTCTGGTCTGTATTTTTGACTCACGAATACAGTTTGTTAACCCCCAGCCAGGGGCTTTAGACCCGGGAAGGGAGGTATTAGATTGGGTGTTCTCCGTCTTGTCTGTCCGTCTATCTGTCACTTTTTTATGCCCTGTTTTGTCGACAGCTTATCTCTCCAACTATGATGCGGATTGCTTTGAGGTCATTATGTCTCCCCGACCAAGGGGAGACATATAGTGTTTCTACGTTCTGTGTGTGTGTGAGAGAGAGGTCGTGTACCCCGCGAACTCGGCAGTGTGTTAGTTTTTTCGTCAATTTAAGACCTTCGAAGTGGGCCTTTTTTTGCAAAGTGGGCTTCTCGAGCCGGAAGCCAACTAGGTTTACAATTTTATTTTGGCTCGAATGTGCAAAGCAGACATTAATTCCATATCCGCCTTGGGCCCACTTTGCATAAAATCTGGTTTTCACTGAAAATTTCAGTGTGTTTGGTGTGTTTCACTGAAACTGTAGGGGGTACTGCAATAGAAAAGTGTGTGAACGGTTTGTACATATTAATTATGTTTTCTGACAATTTCTGGTCAATCAGGTGGCCTCAGCGTGGTTTTCACATGTTTGCTGGATCAATCACATGGCGGCAAATTAAAAGCACGTGTAGGGTATACCTCAAGATGGTGGGGATGTGAACTTGGTATGGCGGGAAGCTGATATTTTCAGACCTCTAAAAATCGCTGCACAGTTTTCGTAATAACGGAAAGCTACATAAACTATCATTGTTTCTTCTTAAAAGTCACTTTACTATAGGAAAAAGTTTATAAACTATGTTTGGGAGAAGAAATACAGTGCAGTTTTGAAGGCTGACACCCCGCTATCATCGGAAGAAACCATGGCACTCTGCTCCCGTATTATCACATTTTTAAGTTCAATAGCAAAGCTATTATGAACAATTCTTGTGTGATTAATTTTATATACTGTTATGAAAAGTTTTGTTTTCCTTTTGGTTGGGTTGTTCATTTTATTGAAAAATTGCGGCCTGTTTTTAAGTGCGTAATCTTCTGACGTACGTTGTCATTGTGTACTTGCTGAAATGGGCCCATTGGTGTGCATGGTTGGCGGTTTCTTCATAATTTTACACGCACCGACCTGTCATACTCTTCAACAGCTGTCCCCCTCTCTCCACACTCACAGTTATTCATTTTTCCCCACAGAGTGAATATATGCGATCGACCACGTGTCGGTCGGTCTGTCGGTCTGTCAGCAAGAGCTTATTAACACGCTAACTTAAAAACTGCTGCAAGGATTTTCATGAAACTGGGCCTATAGCTTCTATAGCAACAAACACAGATCGGCATTGCAAATGGGCCATGTTCGTTTAATCAAAAAGGAGCAGCTGGAAAATTTCAGCTATCGGTTGACTTGTTAACACGATATTTCAAGAACAACTGCAATGATTTTAATGAAACTTGGTGTGTATATTCTGTGCGCACTACCAAGGATCAGTATTGTCAATGGGTTAGGTTGGCCCAAGGAAAATGAGCCAAATGCACTTCGAAATTTATGAAATTCTGGAAATCATTCAGCATTGGAATGAGTTTGTTAACGCGATATCTCAAGAACAACTGCAAGGATTTTAATGAAACTTGGTGTGTATTTTCTGTGGGCACTAACAAGGATCGGTATTGTCAATGAGTTAGTGTCGAGTTTCCGTTTATAAGCCCTGGGCTTCTTTTTGGAGACTTCCGGTATCATTTTGAAAGTTAATTATAGCAAAACTATTGTCACTATCCAATCAATTTCATTTCATGGACATTTGAACTGTGTAGGTTATCTACATATGTAATAATAGTATTATTTTATGTACAAACCTCTGTCTTGTTTTCGGCAACTTGTTTGCGGACCTCATCAGCGCTTTGCAAAGTCTTAAGTGCTCTCAACAGGCCGTAATATAGAACGCGCTCAATGCCAATATAATCTTCTCTGTGAGTTTCTTTCTTGATTCGTCTCAAATTCCTCAGATACTCATTGGTATTGAATGGGCTCACATAATCAATGGCTAACTTAATTGTAGCACTTAAGTTGTTCACCTGTAACAGACTATAGCTTACAGGTTTGTTTCTTGTTTCCTGCATTTCATCTCTCTTTGTCATCAGTGATGCACCGCCTTTTGTTGGTTGTTGGTTTCGCCCGTTTCATCATCAGACCATTTAGGCGGCCGGGCCACGGTAGTTGATCAATCCACCGTCTTAGAGAGATGAGGCACAATCATGATGGTAACCATTGCTTGTCGTGTCGTTTCAGCTAGATCCAATTTGACGTCTTTTCTGCTGTGTTTTGACATTCTTTACTTATACGTTTCCTGATGTTGCCACCTATACCGAGTAATTTACACGTCGCCCATACTGATTTTCCCATGAATCCTCTACACCCTACTTCGATAGGCATACACCACACTTTCCAGCGGGCTTCTTCACACGCGGCTTTCAATTCATCGTACTTTGTTCTTTTCCTCTCGTTCGCAATTTCTATGTTTTCCTCCCATGGCACTGTCAATTCTATCATAATCACTTGGCGTGTTTTTGTTGACCACAGCACTATATCTGGTCTCAATGTTGTAGATGTGATCTCTCCAGGGAACTGCAGTTTTCAGGAAACTGCAGTTTTCAGGGAACTGCAGTTTTCTACGCAAATCTACGCGTATTTTCCAGTCTGTTGCTGTTGCTAAGACACCAACTGTGCTTCTACGTTGCTTCTGTTCTTCTCCTGCTTTGACAAATTTGATTAATGTAAGTGTTCTTTGTGGTTTTGTGTTGTTTTCTTTGTTAACGACTGGCACTAATATTGACGAGATAGCTTCTAATACTTTGTCATGTCTCCATCGGTACCTTCCTTGAGTAAGAGCTGTTCTGCACGATGACAGTACATGCTCCAATGTCCCTCTCTTTCCACACAGTTTGCAACCGTCGTCTTCTGTCTTGTACCATAGTTTAAGGTTTGCGGGTGTTGGTAGTAGGTCGTGTACACTACGTAGCAGGAATCCAAGCTGCATAGGTTGTTTTTGCAGTATTTCGTGCCATGTCACTTTTCTTGGTGTTGCACTTTTCCATCTCGTCCAGGCTCCCTGGGCGCCCATACCCACTGCCTTTACTCTTCGTTGATCTTCTTCACTCTCTCGTATCTCACGTTGTATTATGGACCTTCTCTCCTTGGTATTTGCCTCGGTCCATTTCACTCGTGGTGTTACATCTAGGCCTCTTCTCCCTTGTCTCACAGTTCCGACTAATTCTTTGTTTTGTACTCTGCTCTTCGCATCTTCAATGCTCTTCTGCACTGACCAGCGCCCACGTTGACTCAGTTGAACTTTTGCTCCTCGTATTGTATTGTCTTTTGATTCGTCGAGCATCACTTGTCCTCTTACGCGGCTAACTTTGTATTCTTCTTTCACTGATGACAGCGGCAGCTGAAGCTTGTTGGTTTTCCCATAGAGTCCCACCGCAGAAAAACTCTGGGGGACGACGAGCCACTTGCGCTATTGCTTGCTTGCCATCCTTTCCATTTCTTCCACACTGCTCATCGGGATGTCGTACATGAGCATTGGCCATGATAGTCGTGGCATCACACCGTGCTGGAAACACCATGCCTTGTATCTTCCAGGTAGCGGGGCCTTTTCTATTTTGCACAGATGTTCTTGTAGCTGCTGGATAGTTTTCCTGGAATTTTTCGTGTCGCGTAAGCTTCCATCGTACCATTTTCCAAGGCACTTCACCGGTTCTTCACTCACTGTCGGGATGGTAACGTCTCCTATCTTAAATTTCACGTTCTTTCCCTTTGATGATGACTAAACTCCTACATTGATGATGACTAAACTCCTACATTTTCGTGCCTTGAATGCCATTCTTGCCCATGCTGTTAGCTCATAAAGTTTGTTTAAAATCCACCTCGCGCCTTGTGGTTGTGCTGTACTTATAGTTAGATCGTCCATAAATGCTTTGATCGGTTTTTGTTGAATTTCATTCACCTTTGGTCCCTTGCATTCTTTTTCTGCGGTCTTTATCATGATGTTCATAGCAGCCAGGAATACTATAACCGATACCGTGCAGCCCGTGATTATACCCTTCTCTAGTCGCTGCCACTTTGTTGTAAAGTCGGTTGTGGTGAATCTGAATTTGAGCTTTTGGAAGTAGTTCTTGATAATGTTGATTAGTTTCTCTGGTACGTGGTACTTCTCTAGTGCCAACATAACAAGCTCGTGTGGTACTGAGCCGTACGCGTTTGCTAGGTCCAACCATATTAACGTGATGTTTCCTCGTCTCGTTTTGGCATCTTGTATAAGTTTTGTTATCATACTGTTATGCTCCCAACATCCGGAGAAACCTTCGACGCCTCCATTCTGAGTTGATGTATCAATGTACCCGTTCTTGACCATGTAGTTTGTTAGTCGTCGTGCTATTATTGAGAAGAAGATTTTCCCTTCAACATCAAGCAAAGATATCGTGCGGAACTGGTCTATGCTTGAAGAGTTTACTCTTCTTTTGGAACAAAGCAGCCTTCCGCTCTTGTCCATTCCTCTGGTATGTTTCTTTTCCTCCAAACTACCACGAGCTGGTGCCACAGCATGTGTAATAAACGCGGGCATTTCTTGTACACTAAGTATGGTATTCCGCTGGGGCCAGGTGCTGACTTTGATCTTGCTTTTTTGACGATTTCTTTCACCTCCTTCCATGTGATATCTCCACTCTGAAACTCTGTCGTTGGTCTTTCTGGTGTTTCTAAGTAGTCAAAAACTGGGAGTGGATCTTCTCTGTTCTTATCATTATGGACCGTTGCTAGATGTTCTTCAACTTTCCTTTGACTACATGTGAGTTTCCCGCTTTTTTCCTTCCCAAGTAAATCTGATGTATACTTAAATGGATGTGAGATGAATTGCTCTTTTTCTTTACGGCGCCTTTTACATTTCCTACGTTGTTGTTCCGCTTGTCTCAGCTTTTTTAGTTTCTTTCTCAATTGTTGGCGTAGGTCATCCAATGCTCCTTTTTCCTCCGCTTTTGCTTGTTTCCATCTTTTTGAGAGCGCCTTCAGTTCTCTTCTCACCTCTTCTTTCCTCCTATCTCTTCGGTTCTCGTGTTTGTTACTATTCACAGATGGTGTCCTCTCAATCACTCCAAATCTTTCCTTTGATACTGTATACACTATCTTCGTGAGGGTATTTATTTTCTCGGTCACTTTGCCTTTCATTGATGTGTCCAAGATTCCTACTAGATCATCTTCCAGATGTTTCCAATCTAATTCCTTGCTACTTGCTGGCCATTTAATCCTGTCTTTTCGCTGTTCTACTTCGCCTGCTCTGTCTTCAACAGCATGGTGGTCCTGAACACTGTGGTTTGCATCCGGGTTCTGGACCTCCTCCGCCTGACCAACCACTGGGGCTGTGCGTTGCTGCTGCTTTTCGTTTTTATATACCCTTCCTTGGTGTATTCTCAAACCCTTTTCATTTTTCAACACTTTGCCACACTTGCATACTCGTTGTTCTTGGTTCGTGTTTCTCTCCGGAAGCGTGATCGTCTCCATTTGTTCCGTCTGTTCCGACGCCTCATCCTTCCCCCCTCTCGGGTCGCCGTGGGGATATTTTCTCTTATGTCTCTTTGTAGCGATTAATAACTTCACATGCGGGGGTGCCGACCCTTCATGCTGCTTTGTTTGGTCTCTGCCAATGTCACCCGTCTTACCAGGTCGTAGCTCGTCTTACCGAGTTGAAGCCGGCCTTTCCCGGCGGTCACTGGGTTGTATCCAGGTGTGGTAACAATAGCTTACAGGTTTGTTTCTTGTTTCCTGCATTTCATCTCTCTTTGTCATCAGTGATGCACCGCCTTTTGTTGGTTGTTGGTTTCGCCCGTTTCATCATCAGACCATTTAGGCGGCCGGGCCACGGTAGTTGATCATTCCACCGTCTTAGAGAGATGAGGCACAATCATGATGGTAACCATTGCTTGTCGTGTCGTTTCAGCCAGATCCAATTTGACGTCTTTTCTGCTGTGTTTTGACATTCTTTACTGATACGTAACCCATTAAACAGCTGTCCCCCTCTCTCCACACTCACAGTTATTCATTTTTCCCCACGTGTCGGTCGGTCTGTCAGCGAGAGCTTGTTAACACTTAAAAACTCCTGCAAAAAATTTCATGAAACTCGGTATGTGGCTTTTTAATATTTTCTGACTTCTTTATTAAAATAATAGATTATGCGGATGCATCGGATCAATGGTGGGTAGATCGGGGCTTCCTTATTATTTAGTAACTCCACATAAGAAATCGTTATGCGTACACCCTGCAGGAGTTGAACCTACAATGACACTAACAAAAAGGTGATAATATATGCACAGATTTAATAATATATGCACACATAATATGTCAACATAGGGAGACCTTTTGAATATGTTAAAAGACACTAAAGGTGTCACTTAGAGAGACCATAGATAAAAATAGTAAATAGGGAGACCAAAGTATGGTCTCCCAAATTTGCATTTTTGGGTTATATATCAATGATTATTATATATGATGCGCATTTGATCCCCCTATTTACTATATTACCAAAGTTTGATGTGCCACCACCGGAGAGCGCAGTAACTCCACATAAGAAATCGTTATGCGTGCACCCTGCAGGAATTGAACCTACAATGACACTACCAAAGAAGTGGATAATATATACACACATTTGATAGTACAATAAAACCCCGGATATAGACACCCCTCTATTATGGATACCCCTGAATTATGTACAGCATTTTTCACTCTGTTTTAAAACGCCATAGAGTTCTGTTATATCTAGACCCCTCCATTGTGGACACCCCTCTATTCAGAATTAGGGACACTATTTTTATCCCGTAAGTACGGTTACACATTTAAAAAAATCCCTTTATTGTGGACAGTCAAATTGCTGTCCATATTTTGTACGTTATATAAACAACCTCTATCAGCTTGTTACTCGGTAGTGTTTGTTACCCCCTGTGGAACGGAGGAATATAGTTTTGAACTTTTCGGTCTGTCCGTCTGTCTGTCACGCTTCAGTCTCACGCGCCTACAGGCCACATTAGTACATGCATTCGTTTCAAATTTTGTACACGTCTTCTCTAAACCCTTCCGCAGTGCACTGACTAAGAATATTTTTGTTGGATCGGACAAAAATGACAAAATGGCGGACTTTTGAAAATCGGCACTGGACTTAGCGTATATACGGCAGTCTCACCCGCCTACAGGCCACATTAATAGATGAATTCGTTTCATATTTTGTACACGGCTTTTCTGGAACCTTCCGCAGTGCAATGGTCAAGAATTTTCCGGATTGGGCAAAATGGCGGACTTTTGAAAATTGGCACTGGACGTATATACGGCAGTCTCACGCGCCTACAGGCCACAAAAATGGATGGATTCGTTTCAGATTCTGCACACAAGTTCCCTGAGACCTTCCGCAGTGCAGTGATTAAGCATTTTCCGGCTGGGACTTGACAAAATGGCGGATTTTTCAAAATCGGCGCTGTACTTAGCGTACCTACGACATTCTCACGCGCCTACTGGTTAATGGATTGATTCGTCGAAATGTTAGACACTGCGTCTGCCTATCCTTCCACTTTTAAATTTTGCGTAGTCAACACGCAACAGCCTTACACAAACCATATCCCCCACGGGGGATAGACGTACTCCTCGAGACTTAGTCAAGTTTTTTACGCTATTGTTATCTATGGGTACTGAGTACAGTGCATATAAAGACAATAGGGCTATTACAAAAGATGTGTGCTTAAGGGAGAAGCTAAATACGACTGAACTCTATTGACATGTGCTCTGTCTTTTAAAATGCGTATAAATAAAACAATTAATTCATTGTGTTATACTCAGTTAAGATGCTATACAACGTGTTAAGTCTGAATATCGGTGATGTGAAAAGAAAACGGAACGACCTCTCGCTATCTGATAAAGTTAAAATAATCAAAGCTAGTGATGGAAAAAGTGTAAGAAAAATAGGCGGAGATTTTAGTTGTAGTTGTCAGATAGAACAGGACCTCGAAATTGGGGACACCCCGCCATTAGGGGCAAAATTATTCAGTTACTTTTTGTCGCTAATAGCGGGGTTTCACTGTATATGCACACAGAATATGCCAGCATAAGGAGACCTTTTGTATATGTTAAAAGACACTAAAGGTGTCACTTAAGAGAGACCATAGATAAAAAATAGCCAATAGGGAGACCAAAGTACACACGCAGACGAAGCTGACCCTCCAGCTTCCGATATCGAAAAGTTAACCGTCAACAACTTTTTTATTTTCAGTTTTTCTAGTAAATTTTGCATTAATAAATTTAGCTTTTGATTTTTTTAATTGTCAAAAAACTAAAAGCAGACAAATAAGTCAAATAATGACCGATTTCTGAACGAAATCAAAACCACCGTCAACTTGGAGCTCGGATTTTGCTCAAGTTATCTGCCAATACGCGACATGAGCGGAGCCTCTTTTATTTCGCTTTGCTTCATTTAAATATAAGTATAAACGTTGTAAAATGTAAACAAACGCACGTGATTAACACTGTGCTTTTGTTATTATTCCTACGCACCGTCAAGACAAGACGAGAAGATAATTGTTACGTGTAAAAAGCAGGTCCGATACATAACCTTATCAACATATATTACTCGATAAAACTTAGTCAAAGTCAAATGGCGAGCGGCGCACTTTGGTTATGATAATTAGGGTTGACCTCACCATTATAAAAGTTTTATTTCCTATTGTAAGCAAAAAATAGAAAAAAAAACGCCCATGTCATGGTTGATGACTTTGTTCACGCTTTCAAATGATATATGAAGAAAAAATCTACGTGTCAAATTGTAGAAATTATTGTGGCGAAACTTCGAGTGAAATACAAGATAAACATTAAAATTGGAAAATTTGAAAAACTGTCTTATAGAAAAAAAATATCGAAGAAATTAACAAACAGGTCACGTTGTGTCACAGTTTTATCTCATCTTTCTAGTGAGATATGAATAGAATTTCTACGGGGTTAATTATAGAAAATATTGTAGCGAAACTTTGTCAGTGGTACAGTTTAAATATGACTAGTCCGCTTGTATTTATGTTAAACAGATGTTTAATAGATGAAAATGGCTTTGATAACAATTGAGCCATACCACTACAACGGAGATGATGTCTTAGTTGGGAAATGTCAAGATGATGGTCTCATTATGTTCACTCAAAATTACTTGGTCAGATATTGCAATTTGATTGGGCCGCTAGCAAAAGCTTTACGTGGTCCTGCAGTAGTAGGGAACCATCATTGCCAGCCTCAGCGCAAGCATGACGAGAAGAGAACTGTTACGTGTAAAAAGCAACTGACGACAAAAATGTGTGAAGTCAGAAGTCATCTGGCGACACAGTTTCTCAATCGGCGACAAAACCTTATGTCGTCAGTTACTTACGCCATCTTTTTGCATATATGTTATTGTTTATTTTGAATAATAAATTTTAAAAATAAACAAATGTGTGTAAAGCAACTATGAAACAATAAAATTACTCAAAGCTTACAGTTTGTTTATTTTAGTGCACTTGTACATAGAAGCAAACAACAAGAAAATAGTACAATTAGGCACTTATTTATTAAACAAGTGTGTAGGTAGTTCAGTGAAGATAAAAAACTGCCAACTGACAACAAAAATGTGTGATAAATTTAAGTCAGAAGTCATCTGGCGACACCATTTCTCAACTGGCAACAAAACCTTATGTCGTTAGTTACTTACACCATCTTTTTGCATATAAAAATGTGATTGACTCCAGAAAGAAAAACAATTACATTAAAGCTCTCGATAGTTTTTAGACAATTTTGGGAAAACAAATTTGGACAATAGCTCTTTGAAAATGGGGAAAAAAGAATTGGACTTTATAAAAACGTCGCCATTAGCGCAATGTCGTTATACCCTGATGTACTTATAGGCGTGGTGTACTGGAATTATATGTCTCCCCCTAAGGGAGACATATATAGCATTTGGTGTGTCCGTCCGTCCGTCTGTCCGCAGTGAGTTCTTATAAAATTAATGAGTCGATTTTTCTCAAAACATACATATTGGGGTACATGTCTAGATGATGCCCGTGGTATTTTTTTTCGTTTCCTCAAAAATTCTATTTTTGGCAAATTTTTTGAACATAGGGGGGGGGGGTTTCGTGCATTTTTTTCACTTTGGCAGGCTATCTCTCCAAAACGGTTTGTTGTTGGATTACGCTGAAACGTGGCAAGAACAACACACATATAGTGCAAATATTTACTGTGAAGTTTTTCTTCATTTTCGTTGAAATTGTATTTTTGGCGAATTTTTAAATTTTTGATTTTGAACTTTTTTTGGCCATATTGTTGCGATATCTCCCAAACGGTTTGTTGGATTAGACTGAAACTTGGCAAGAAGAACTCACAAAACGTGTAAATGTTTACTGCGAAGTTTTTTTTCAGTTCCGTTGAAAATGTATTTTTTGCGAATTTTTCAATTTTGGATTTTTAACTTTTTTGACCATATTGTTGCAATATCTCCGAAACAGTTTGTTGGATTAGGCTGAAACGTGGCAAGAATAACCCACATATAGTGAAAATGTTTACTGCGAAGTTTTTTTCATTTTCGTTGAAAATGTATTTTTGGCGATTTTTTTAATTTTTGAATTTTAACTTTTTGGGCCATATTGTTGGCATATCTCCGAAACAGTTTGTTGGATTAGACTGAAACTTGGTAGGAAGAACTCACAAAACGTTTAAATGTTTACTGCGAAGTTTTTTTTTATTTCCGTTGAAAATGTATTTTCGGCGAATTTTTCAATTTTTGATTTTAAAATTTTTTTGCAATAATTGACGCAATATTATATCAATGTATAATTCTGTATTTTAGCGCTTTTATAAAAACTTATACTCCCATTAGCAGCCATCTAAATATTAGCTAAGTTAAATACTAATTTTTCATATTGAAAGCATGGTATTAAAAATCCCACATACGGAAAACAAATGGATATAGTTGCACAATATTTTTTTCTTAGATGAAATGTAATAGTATGGTATTGCAGTTCAAAATAAATATATATAAAATATATAAAATTAAGAAAATTCTCGGGATTTTAGGTATGCTTTGTATTTACTTATTGAATGGCCTGTGACGGCGTCGCAAACAGTCGAAACACATATGTTGCGGAAGAATTTGCGGGAGTACAAATTTCTGACTGTTTCGAATAAAAAAAGAGTTCGGGCGTATAAATTTATGTATGATGCTGGATACTAATATGTAGCAATATATGGATACTTTCTTGCCACCACCTCTTTTCTATAAATTTTGTGTTTTAGCAGAAATGTGATGGAATATAATTCTTTTTATATGCTATAGTAACGTATTGCTTGAAGCATTTTGCACTATTTTATTAGTGGATGTGCATACAATGACCGTGAAGAGTCTGCTTGTAAACATGGCGGTACAGAGCTGCTAACATTAATTAGGCCCCAACCCAAATACCATGGTCTATTCTGATCAGAAAACGTCGTTGGAATTGGAAAGACCCCCAGGAAGACAAAAAACAACATACCTGTCAACAATAAAACGCGATCTACAAAATAAAGGAATCTACTCAATCTTACAAGCCAAAATATTAGCACAAAACCGTACTAGGTGGAGAGAATCTGTATAGAAACGTATAGAGCTTTGCTCTGAAAGCGTAAACCGACGACGACGACGACCAACCCTTCGGATTGGGGCCCAATAGGTTTGGGGTGTCCGTCCGTCTGTCCGCCATCGCTTTATACCCCTATGAATTTTTTTTGGGGGGGCGGTTGGGGCCTGCGTGTGTTTCACAAATACTTACTTGTTTCTTATACGTATGTATCGAGCGATTTACGAGATAATAAGCCAATTCGCACTTTTGACTTTTGCTGAAAAGTTTTTGCGTTTCGGCTGAATTCAGGTGGGATAAGGATATAAAGAAATGATAGGAAAAAAACGGCAAAAATCAACAAAATTCCATTTTGCCAGAAATATAGTCACATGTTGGTTATTAAAGGCACTGAATAATATGTAAAATAGTTTTTAAAAGATCATGTGATGGCTTTATAAATTCGAAAGTGTGTATGTTGAAAGAAAATTAGAATTTTGATATTTTTCCCTTATCATTTCTTTATAATTTATCCCCCAACATTTTCAGTCGAAACAACACCGCCACCGGAAAAATCCGAAAGTGCGAATTGGCTGCAAAATACAGAGCTGCTATAAGTAAACCGTCAGTATACGCATGTCAAGTAAGATTTGTGTTCATGTGTAACCATTATAGCTCTTAGCAGTCATTTTGAAAAGCGAGTTGATAGTCTTACAGTTTGCACTTAAAATTTATATTTCGGGATGATAGAATAAAGTGGCGAGTTACAGCTGGAAAATCATGCCCAAAAAAATACACCGGCCTTGCATTTTCGTAAATCATGACATTTTACTTCACAAAACTTGTGTAAAATTTAGAATTTGCTACATATAACAGCATCTCCGGATCGCGTCCAAAAGATGAGAGTTATTGCGCTAAAACCATTGAAAAGTGGCGAACGGTCCTAGGTTACTGGTAGTTTTATTGCGACCACAACAGCAGATTGGAATAGCGTATTCCAGTAGCGTATTCCAAAAACATAGCCCAGCTTCAGAGCACGTTGAGGAATTTAACAATTACATTAGAAGTTCAGTCGTCTAGGATCCTTGGCGCGTGTGCGGTGTAGTAACACCGTGAGATGTCACACCTTCAATATTTCGAAGATTGCAAATCTGAAACCTATAAAAAAACTTGTGCTGAAACGGTAGATAAACAGTAAAACAGCAATATATTTCGTTCTTTTTTGCCGGAAAAGCCTGGAAGAACCTGTGTTGTTAGCCCAAGCTTTGCCATTGACTGAAAGTATGTCATTTTCTGCCGCATATTGTTATAATCTCCTAGGTACAAAGCCAGGATTGCCATGATGTTGAAAGGGTTGCAGCGATGTGCCAATTGCAAGGAGCCACGTTCAAATGCGGATTGCTCCTTTATCAACTTTAGAAGGTAAATAAAATTGCGATTCGGCGATAGATATTAAAGTTTTTATTCATGGAAATACTGATTCTGGCAGGGTTTAGATGTCGTAGAACCTGGTGACTGACTAGTACTACTACTTGAGTTATAACATAGAGCACAAAAGTTTTGAATAAACCAATTCGTACTTTCATACTTTTTAAAATCCTCGAGGTGAGGAAGAATCCATGAGAGGAAGAAAAGAAGTGAATGTGACCCAGATAGGCCAAAAGCCAACTTCAGTTGCTGCATGCAAATTTACGTTCACGGTGCACTATCAGCAACTTGTTTTTCATAATATTACATATTGATATTGCCCATATCCATTAACTAGAAGATTGGAACTACAGAGCATATGTTTTTGTTATTGTTGATATTAGTTAATTTCCCTACATGTTACAGATATGACGCTGTGGCCCACTCAAATGTAGGAGAAATAGTACTCGTACTGATTAAAAGGTTGTCACTCGCTTCATTTAATATGTTTAAAATTATCGAACGTTTATTGGATATATTTTTTGCAGGATAACCTGTCGAACCTGGCATATACGCGACCCGAGGATTTACAAGAATAAAAATCAGACTCCGCAGAATACAAGTGACAAGAAAGCTTCAATAGATGGTGTCATGTACTCAGGAGAAGCTACAGATGTAGTTTCCCATTTGCTTGTGCTAGTATTGAATGTTGTTAACAGGTGTGGGATTTTATATTTTTGTCTAGGTTAAAGTGTTCAAAATGTTAGAATTAATGATTGACACGAGTCCTTATTTCAGTATACCTAATAGGAATTTAAATTGTGACGAAGGATATGGACTTGACGTGGCTTGTCGTGTAATATTTTATTTTTGAAGCATATAGAGATGTATGGTATTGTACTATCATTTGTTTTAGAATTATTTTAAAAGCGGTACGATAATGAAGTACATGAATTGATATATAAGAGATTTAAATGAGCATATTTCGTAATTTCAGTGATGGCTTCTTCCTTAAGCACAAGAAAGCAAATGATGGCGTCATTGCCAGACTAGAAACGCCAGAAAATACCGATGTCTGCGACAAGTGCGACTTGGGCATCTTCAATGCACACCAACTGTGTACCCAATGTGGAAGAAGCCTCCATTCAAACTGCTGCATTTTTCGAAGGTATCTGAAGTGACAAAATACTGAGAAGAGTGCGTGAACAAAACAGGTCTTTTCTTACTTCTTTATTAAAATACTACATTATGCGGATGCATCAGATCAATGGTGGGCAGATCGGGCGTGCTTATTAAAGAAGAACTACTTGAGAGCTGAGCAGAGCGCTCCTTCCAGCAAAGCGAAATAAACAAATGATTGCGACCGAGGTGCAGGAAGTGAAACAATAGCCAGTGCTAGAAGATATGTTGAGAAAGCGATCTAGCGGCTCAAATGTTTTATTGAGGAGTGAGGGGTATTGATGGGATAGTCATATATTTTATCATTATATTACTAAAGTTTGATGTGCCACCACCGGAGAGCGCAGTAACTGCGCATAAAAAATCGTTATGCCTGCACCCCGAAGGAGTTGATCCTACAATGACACTAACAAAAAAGTTTATAATATATACACACATTTGATAATATATGCACACAGAATAAGCCAACAATGGAAGACCTTTTGAACATGTTAAAAGACACTAAAGGTGTCACTTAGAGAGACCATAGATTAAAAATAGTATATAGGGAGACCAAGGTATGGTCTCCCAAAGTTGTATTTTTGGGTTATATGTCATTGATTATTATATATGATGCACACTTGATGCACAATATTACTAAAGTTTGGTGTGCCACCACCGGAGAGCGCAATAACTCCGCATAAGAAATCGTTATGCGTGCACCCTGTAGAAGTTGAACCTACAATGACACTAAAAATATCATATGATAATATATGCACACATTGGATAATATATGCACACAGAATATGCCAACATAGGGAGACCTTTTGTATATGCTAAAAGACACTAAAGGTGTCACTTAGAGAGACCATAGATAAAAAATAGTAAATAGGGAGACCAAAGCATGGTCTCCCAAAGTTGTATTTTTGGGTTATATATCATTGATTATTATATATGATGCACACTTGGTCCCTCTATTTACTATTTTCATGCATGCTCTCTGTAAAATAATAATTTAAAATCCTTTACTATTATCTCAGTTACACTAACTTACTGGTAGTAAAAGAAAAAAGTAATAATAGAAATAAAACAAAAACAACAAAACGCGATTTTAGTTCTAAAAATGTAAAGATTTAAAAAAAATTATTCTGATACAATAAAGTTTGTCATTTTTTAGTAGTTCTTCAAAGAAATAGTCGTGTAGTAATCTCAAAGTAAATTTACATTGAGAAATGAAATGACGCGATGGATCTCCCATTGTTTTCCTGTGTATGTGCCTGTACATTTTGTTATTTGTTATGTGATGCTTGGGCGGAAAACGATTTAAATAAGCTATATGGCATCAACTTGATGTTTACTCAATAAAGATTGAAAAGCCAAAAAAATGCTTGTTTGTATTTATTTTCCCCTTCCCCGTTCCTTGGGTGCAGAAAATATATTAAAGCTCCCCCATTTCCCTCCTTCCCAAAAAGGATGGCAAATTGTAGTCACTTCGAAATTAAGATTTCAAAGTCTGGCCTTCAATGCGGCCGTAGGTGATATACATTCATAAGTTACTATATCGTTCCATGTGTAAACATCCGGTGGCCTTGAGGGGTCATCTGGGGTAGTATCTCGGAAAAATATCAGAAACGGAAAAATGAACCATCACTGTTCAATATGGTATGACAGCCTGTCTCAAAAACCAGGTTCACATGCTGTTGTGGCATAGTTCGATACTTGTCTTGCTGTGCTTCGCCCGGAGATTGCCAGTTCATTGCATAAAAATTGTTAGGCAAGCAACCTGTGGCAGTCGAACCCAAAAAAGCATACATGCAAAGAAAAATTCTCATCTCTGCCCTTGTTCTTATTCTGTGTTAATAAGTGTTTGAATAAACACTTAAGGAAATGTTTTATTTTGTAAAATAGATGTTTTGATACGGGATGAAATTAACTTTTCGGGAGTGGCGGTCGTGAGGTACAGTTGACGACAGTTACATTCTCTTGTATCTGTGGCCGTATTCACGAACATCTGAGTTTATTTACTTAGATATTAAACTTAGATCTCAAGATTAAGCTTACGTAAGTTTACTTACTTACGCCATATTCATCGCGTAAGTTTATCAACTTACATTCTAAGTCAATATTGCAAAATTTTCATAAAGAGTGCGACTAATCGTAATCGTATAAACTGGTTGTCAATGTAAATATCGAAGGCTTTTAGATGTTTCGGAGCGTTAAAGCTTCTTCTTGTTTCCTACTCCAAATTTTCGAGATTTTCCACCAAAAAATGAATATCTTCTCTTGAAAATCCATATCGAGTTAAAAGTTCACCGTCATTGTAAACTTCAAACGGATTACTCCTATCTCGAAACACTTTCCCTCATAAAAACCCTTTCATATTCTTCATTTACTCTCAATAAATTGATTGTTGCCAAGGTAAGCAAAGCACTCCAG
The DNA here is from genome assembly GCA_949752745.1 of Protula sp. h YS-2021. Taxonomy (NCBI): domain Eukaryota; kingdom Metazoa; phylum Annelida; class Polychaeta; order Sabellida; family Serpulidae; genus Protula; species Protula sp. h YS-2021. Next base: position 37,014,985 of record OX457032.1, on the reverse strand, counting down.
GTATTTAAATATCGCGTGGGATTGAACTGAGAAATCTAAGTGTAGTCCGAAGTAAACTTAGAATTTTGAACTGAAACTTGAGTGGAAGCTTAAACTTACATTTTGTGAATACCGCTAAGTTAAACCAACGGAAAAGTTAACTCTTAAATTTTTGCACTTAGATTGACTCTAAGTTTAAACTTACACTTTCGCGAATGCCACCACTGGTTTACGGGTGAATATGCCAGACTGGCTATGGTTACGGCCTGTCCCGAAACTTGTTGGTGCCATGATTATTGGTTTTAACTTAGTCCTAGATGACTCTTGCGGTCTTCCTATGACAGCAAGAGCGATAGTTCCTATAATAGACCGTGTCGTTGATGTCAATTTTGCTAATCTCGGCGCATGACTCAGGCCACTGGCGTTATTTTAGAAAGAGTGCATCACACAAATGACCCAATTATACAACGCACAATTTCTATGGTTAAACAACAATTTTGTACTGCGAAAAATGTTTTCTTGGGATCAGGATATAAAATCTCCCATTATCTCCCACAGCAACAATAAGTCAATTCGCACTTTGTCTTTTGCCGAAACGTTTTTGCGTTTAGGCCGAATTAATTGGGATAAGGATATAAAGAAATGACAGAAAAAACGGCAAAAATCAAAAAAAATTCCATTTTGTCAGCAACATGTTCTCATATTGGTTATTAAAGGGACTGAATAATATGTAAAATACTTTTTAGAAGATCATATGATGGCTTTATAAATTTGAAAGTGTGCATGTTGAAAGAAAATTAGAATTTTGATATTGTCCCTTATCATTTCTTTATAATTTATCTCCCAACATTTGCAGTCAAAACAACACCTTCACCGGAAAGATCCAAAAGTGCGAATTGGCTTATGGCTCTACAATAAGCCAATTCGCACTTTGACTTTTTCAGAAAAGTTTTTACGTTTCGGCTGAATTCAGGTGGGATAAGGATATAAAGAAATGATAGAAAACAAAACGAAAAAAAAAATCAACAAAATTCCATTTTGCCAGAAACATATTCACATGTTGGTTATTAAAGGGACTGAATAATATGTAAAATAGCTTTTAAAAGATCATGTGATGGCTTCATAAATTTAAAAGCGTGCATGTTGAAAGAAAATTAGAAACTTGATGTTTTTTCCTTATCATTTCTTTATAATTTATCCCAAAAATATTTGCAGCCGAAACAACACCTCCACCGGAAAGACCCGAAAATGCGAACTGGCTTATTACAGGAACTGTGACAATTTCTGTCCTAGGAAGATTGATCAAGTCATCTCGCAGACACCTTCATGCAATGAGCCAAGTCACACTTTGGGTGTTTCGAATAATTTGCGAAAGAAATTTGATTTTCGACTGCGATGGAACCAAAAAAATGAAAGAAACGACAGAGAAATATGGAAGAAATATCGCAAAAACAGCTTATACTCGAAACATAAAAGAAATTGAAACTTATAATACATTTTTAAATAGCACAGAAGTTGTTAAAAACCTGACTGCTCTTTGGTGCAAGGGAAATTTGACATTTAGGTGAAATCTCTCTATCATTTCTTTCATTTTTTACCCGGTTACTTTTATTCGAAACGCACAACTTTGCACATTTTTATTAGGAGCACCCTAAGTGTGATTTGGCTTGTGAGTAACTTGGGGCATAATGAGCGATATTTGGAGTTTATAGCAGTTTTATACCAATACAAATTCTTCGATATTTAAGCTAAGTAGTAAAACTTTTCTAAACGGTAAAAATTATACAAAGAGCTAGCTTTCTAGCATGTGACAAATAGGCCAAAATATATGCAATCGGCCTACAACAAGAAAAATACTGTTATATTTGGTATTAAAACAACGAGAAACTGCGTTTTGCCCCCACGCAAGCACTGGCACTTTTTGATCACGTGACGAAAATGTTAATTCTTATTCGTAGATGCAAAGTTGTGACGTGAACTTGTTGTCAAGAATAGAAAGGGTCCACTGGGACTAGTTTTACCATTGGTAACTGTACAGAAGTGGGCGATAATGTAGGTTTTGTGCTAAAACATAAGATAAGAGCTTACTTTGCACGACAGTAATATGTCAAGTAGTCTTCAGGCTGCATGTAATAGTTTCAAGTATTTTGTTATTTGGTTTAACTCCTTTCTTTCAAGTTATTTTCATTAGTTACTTCTCTTCGTCTCTGGCGGGTAGATGTAAACAATACAAACAAATTACCTGAAGTTTGTAACCACATCTCTCACGAAAATAGATGAAACTGTGAAATTGTTTTTATTCCGAATAACTCCCCTCTAAAACTTGTATAAAGTGCCAGTAAATCATTAAATTACAAAATTTAAAAAAAAGAGATTTAGCGAGTCCACTGACTCTGCTAAAAGTGATCATTTGGAGAACCGGGTTCATATACAAAATTAAGGAGACGGTCTCTTTTAGTGGGTGTGTTTCTGGCAAAAAAGTTGGTCGAATAAAGGAGACCTCGACTTTTTGTTTATTCGTTATTGTTGTGTTTTTTCAAAACAACCATAACAGATAATAATAATAATATTAATTTAAGATATCTATGCGATAACAAAAGAAAAAATGCGAAAGAGAAAGGATATACATTTGGTCTCCCCATCTATTATTTATCAGCATGGTCTCCCCAGGTCGCAAGGTAGGTGTGTATATATATATATATATATATATATATATATATATATATATATATATATATATATATATATATATATATATATATATATATATATATATTGTGCGAGTGTTGATATCAGTGTTTCTATCAGTTTGAGTGTTCATATCAGTGCCACCATGTCAGTGTTCATACGCACGTGATGCAGGTGCACAGTGGCAGCAGCGTGTCGTCCATCCTGAATCGCATGGCCACTAAGAGGAAGCCGCCCTGCTACCACCGCATCAACAAGTGCACTGACATATTCGAGTCCATCGTGGATTCCTACAGAGTGGCCACGTCACGCGGGTTTAATCTGGATAACTAGCTCTCAGTGGAAAAGAAAACACGTATATTTGTTTGTTTTGTTTTAATGTTTTTTAATATATTTAAAAAATTAGGCTCGGGAGGGGGGTTCTATTTCGCATTAAGGCCTGCAGTATATAATTGTTGCTTGACTTTGGATATCCGTGAATGTGTAGCCAGATTCGTAATCTTTTAAACAAAGTTCTTCTTTCCTGCTCTTCAGATTTGCTTTTTTTTTGGGGGGGGGGGAGGGGGGTTGGGGGGAAGTGGGAGTGGCGGGCAAAGATATGTAAAAGGTTGCAACAGCTTAAGCCTGTTCGGGGAAGCGATGCCGTGTAGTGATTGGTATTTGTTCCTACCCGGGAATGTTTTTTTTTTTGCAGCGCCGTATCCAGCTTTCACTTTCTCTTTTGATACTTGATTCACTAGATCTCGGTTGTGTACAATGTCACTGGACATTCTTGTTTTATTTCAGCAGCGCTGTTTACGACTATCAGTGTTCCGTTCCTGTTCAGCGTGATGTTCGGGGACTCGGGCCACGGATCCGTCATGTTCCTCTTCGGGCTCGGGATGGTGTTGAAAGAAAAACAATTCCTTGCCAAAAAGAGTGACAATGAGGTGGAATAAATGTGGTATTATTTTCAGTTTACCTTAAAAAATGAACAAGCTTTCGGAAAATGTTAAACTCAGTTCTCACCTTCTCCCTATCACTGCTCAAAAACAAGTTCGCAAAATTCGTTATTTATACGTATTTGCCGTGACATCAACTTATAAACAGCTGAGCTGACACCACCACCACCACCCCTCCCCGCATCATCACCGTCACCAATGACCGCATTGATGTGCCTTCAAAAATTATGAAAATATATTTATTGTGACAAATGATTTAACTGAATGTACTAATTTTATTTTAACAAAAGAAATGGTCTTGTTCTTTTTTTTTTTGTTGATGGGTGCGTTTTCAGTTTATTCTGGTTTTCTGTACAACGAGGCGTTTTCAAAAGCTTTTGCTCCGTTTGGTGGACGAGTAAGGCAAATTAACCTAAGTACATCAAATTACTGACAATAAGTAGAATAATTTGAGTTGCTAGTCGGGATTCAAGACAAGAATTGAGATAAAAATGCTTGGTGCATTGTTTGTAATTGAAATAATGAGGTACACCTTTGATATGGTATTTTAATAAAAATAAATAAATAAAAAATTCACGTTACTTTTTATATGTCAGAATAAAAGAGGAAAGAAACGTTTAAACCGTGCGATCGAATTACTCATAATTGGTGTTGCAGCCGATCACAGAGCCTGAGCAAGAATGCCATTGATTCATCCAAGCAGACGGAAGTCATGCTGACGTCAGTGGCGAAACACACAGCTTCCGGTCATGGAAAGGATGAAGTGTCTTATTTATTTGTTTATTTATTTATTTATTGTTTTTTTACACAGATTTGGCAGCTTTCTTTTAACAAACTCACACATTGAACTCGTACAAGATGAAACTGTCAGTCATTCTGGGCGTGTCCCAAATGTTTCTAGACAAGTCACAATACCTACAAACTCGCCATCAATTTTTTTGCCAATTCGCCATAGGGTTTATTGCACTGAAATAGCGGCATTTTACACACAACAATTCATATAGGATGCTTTAGCATATAATGTGAAGCAATATATAGACAGTCAATTTGAAGCAAAATGTAAAATATAAAAAATCCCAAGAGTCTGAATAAACGATTATTTCTAACACTGCTTTGATATAAATGATAATTAATTTCTGGTTTTAATTAGTCAGTATGGTATTATGTGCTTAACAAATACAGAAAGTATTGTATGAATAATGATTAAAGATGATCATCACAGAAGAAAATTGCACCTGCTTGCTTTTTAAATGTCATCCTCTTGTATCAATTACTTTTCGGAATTCATCTCCGGTGTGCAATCAAGTCAAAATCTCCTGTCATTAACCACTGAATATAATCATTGCACAGATTAATTAATTATCTCTTTCTCAAATTCATTTACTTTACAACAGTAATTGCAATTTGAAATTTACAAAGAATTACATCAAATCACTAAAGAAACTAATTAAGACTTGAAACAGTTATTTCGCAATCTTGAAAATTGCAATTCACAAACGCATTTACTTTGAAAATCACATATTCCAGAAAGAATTACATTTTTTGACAGTAAAACATGGTGTGTAAAATAGTGATTTGTTAAAATTTTTCTTGAAAACATCACAAAAATATACAAAACACATTACTCTGTACACCTGTGATATATCAATTCATTTTCTCGGAATTGTGGTGTGTAAAATATGCTGTAGTGACTTGTCTCAAAAAGGGTATGGCGAGATGCCGGTATGGCTACTTGTCCTGATACCGTCCCAAATGATCTTTGGTGTCATCTTCAGTTTCTTTAACCACCCGTAAGTCACTCATGCGTGTAAACAAACAAATTCTGCACCCTTGTTTATTAGATAGTTCCATCTTGTTTTGCTGAAGATTTTTTTCCAAGTTTTTATTTGAAAATCCTTTTTTTAAGGATTTTGTTTTTTTTTGTTTTTATTTGTTGAAAACCTCAAAATCATCCTTCTTTTATCCTTAACTCCTTTTTTATCCAACTTTTCTCTATCAAAATAAAAATCCTTTATGGTCCTTTTTTCTAGTTATTTATTTTTTTTATCAGATTCTTTTATTATAAATTTTCAGTGCGAGCGCCGAATTTACAATTTTATCTTTTTTTATCCTTTTTTCCATGAAAATCATCCTTAAAAAGAAGGCTTTGTACGTTAATGTTATACTCAATGTGTGACGTTACAATTTATGTAAATAGGGAAGCTGGTGAGTTCAAAAAGCCTAACATACTTCTTTATTGTCTCTCAATAATATTCTTATGTGGTAATTTTTCCCAGTTTAACGAAGGGATTTAATTATTTTTTTGTTACTTAATGGGTTTTTTTGTCTTTCAGACAACCTGTAATGAAACGAAATAAACAGTGAAACCTTGTTACATTATTCTCCACGTGACAGTATGCCGCCATATTTGATTGGTGCGCTTGCATTTGCCGGGCATACTAACGCCGAGCCGAGCGATCCTAATGCCGAGCCGTGGACTGTGAGGAGCGGCAACATAGACAGCAGGAAGTGACGTAGCATGACAAGCCACAAAGTGTGAGATCAGCGCAGAATGCAAAAGAAGAGGTGATGTAAGGTATGACGTCACAGACCAGTTATTTTATTGTCTTTTCTTTTTTTATTTTATTTTTTTTTTTTTGTTTTGTTTTTCTTGTTTCTTTTCGTTTCGCAGTGGAAGGGAGTAGTTTTTTTATATGTGTTCTTTTTTTCCTCTATCTATCCCTGGTTTGTTTGTATGCTCTAATTTTGCCTTCCGCCTTCTTAGCAGACTGTTTTTTAAAACTGTTTTTAAATTGTGTTGAATTTGAGTATGCACTTTGGAAAGGAAACACGATATTTAGGACTCGAAACAAATTTGGTCATCCCAATCTCAAAATCATTCAGCACGTCTCAACCCTGTGTGAAACATGTAGGAAACGTGTGAAACATCTCATTCTAAACTCTAAAAAACGTGTATAATGTAATCGATGAAAGGTGACCAGTTTTGCGGCGTATTTATCGATTTGTTTGTAATGTGGCTCAGTTTTGAGGCAAAGTTGTCGTGACAGCTCTATACCTAGAAACTATATAGATGCCTCGATTGAATAATATTAATTCATATGCACCTTTTTTTATTTTTTTTAGACCTTTGTCGATAATTGCAAAAGATCACTTGTGACAGTGTTCACATTTTCGATGTTCCCGTTATATCAGACACTGCGATGGCTTGTATAATGGGTTCAATTAAGACTCGTACTTCAAATGTAATCTAAGAACTCAGCTGGTATCATTTCTCCCCCCCCCCTGCTCGCTCCCCCCGGCACCTCCAACATTTTGGCAGTTTGTAAATGGTGGTATCAACCCTTATACACCCTGCACCACCCACCGGTTCCTTCTCCCCCCTCCAACACCCCTTTGTTGTGATAGTTATATGTGGTGTGCAGAGATCTATTTATTGCTGTATGTCGTTTTACTGTAATTTATGTATTTTGTGAGTAAATATCCATGAAACAATCCTTACCATTTTATGCCTCTCTGGCTTAAAACTGTAATGTGCATTAAAAACTTTTTAAGGCAATTCTTTACAGATCTATTCGGTTTGAAAACTAAGATTCAAGAAGACGTTTGGTTGTGGAAAAAACAGTTAATAATAATAATAATAATAATAATAATAATAATAATAATAATAATAATAATAATAATAATAATAATAATAATAATAATAATAATAATAATATTTGTTTAGTATGTCGAGAATTGTAATGTATAGTTTATATACATATTTTTAAACGTAAAACAATCAGTATGTTCAGATGTGTTCACAGGTGTTTATTTTAATTTCAGCGAGATGTTTATGCATCAGCGTATTCACACGCTAGAGTACTGCCTGGGGTGTATCTCACACACAGCCAGCTGTCTGCGTCTTTGGGCATTGTCCCGCCCTCATGCAGGTACCGTATAGTGTATGTGTACTGTTTGCGTACTTAATCCTGTAGTCTCTATGATGCTGGTACTTATACAAAAGCCATTCCCTACTTACGCCAATAAGGCAATACTCCAAAAAAAAAAATCCACCACCCACCTCCACCCCCCCCCCCTTCACCGCCCCTTAAGATCTGAATACAGCAGCTCGTGCATAAAACTGTGTTTCCTTCTAAAAAGAAATATTTAATTTGAATTCAGCTGCTCCCCTCCTATTTTCCCACTGCTTGAAATATCGCTTAAATTGTTCGCATTTTAAATACAGGTTGTCACGGATGGGAAAAGTCAGGAAAAGTCAGAAACAATTTGCCAAGTCACAATGTAGACACTTTCATATACATATTTCGCGGCTCTTTTCAATTTTTAAATTAAGTGGCAACCCTATAAAGGTATATATATATATCTATAGTTATGTTATATTTGTTTTATGGAGCTGTAAGAGGTGTTGTGGAACATGGTGTTGAAGATTGAACTAGTGCTGTCCGGCTACCTCTGGCACCATAGGCATATTCTTCTTCGCGCCCTGAGCGGCCTTGACCGTGGGCGTCCTGCTCGTCTTAGAGGGTTTGTAGACATTCCTGCACACCCACAGGCTCCATTGGTATGGGCGCTCCCACTTCCGCACTTCCGGTTGAATATCCTTTATTCTACAGCTTTTTAGTGGACATTCTATCACTCTGTCATTTAACAGTTTGTGGTGTGTAAAATCTATTGAAAAGTATTTCATTTTAAAGTTTTTTCGTTAAGATAAACTAGACTGGCCAGTGTTTTTGTTAAAACAAAAACGGATGTCTACCCCGCCCCTAATCAGTCACGTGGAAAAAATTGCTTGCTTAAAAGTACAACATTGGGGAGCCCCAAAAATTGAAAAAATCGCCAAAAATACATTTTTACAGAAAATGAAAAAAACTTTGCAGTAAACATTTTCACTATATGTCGGTTCTTCTTGCCACGTCTCAGCTTAATCCAACAAGCTGTTTGGGAGATATCGCAACAATACGGCTAAAAAAAGTTAAACATTAAAGTTTACAAATTCGCCAAAAATACATTTTCCACGGAAATGAAAAAAAACTTCGAAGTAAACATTTACACGTTTTATGAGTTCTTGCCAAGTTTCAGCCTAATCCAACAAACCGTTTCGGAGATACGCAACAGTATGGCCAAAAACGTTCAAAACCAAAAATTAAAAAATACGCCATAAATACATTTTCAGCGGAAATAAAGAAAAACGTCGCAGTAAACATTTGCACTGTATGTGTGTTATTCTTGCTAAGTTTCAGCCTAATCCAACAAACTGTTTTGGAGACATAGCCTGCCAAAGTGAAAAAAATGCACGAAAACTCCCCTATGTTAAAAAATTTGCCAAAAATAGAATTTTTGAGGAAACAAAAAAATAATACGGGCATCATCTAGACGTGTACCCCAATATGCATGTATGTTTTGAGAAAAATCGACTCATTAATTTTATAAGAACTCACTGCGGACAGACGGACGGACGGACGGACACACCAAATGCTTTTTATGTCTCCCTTAGGGGGAGACATATAACTAGTCTGATGCTTGTGCACTTTCCATATGTTTGGGTGCATGTCTGTCGGCAAATAGTATTCGTGTGTATGTTGTAAGTTCCATTGTGTTTTAAACCACCCCGTTACATTGAGCCACCCCATCCCCCCCACCCTCCGCTTTTTTGTTTGTTTGTTTGTTTGTTTGTTTTTTTTTGGTTTTCTTTTAGCACTAGATGTACCGATTTGGAAACACTTGGAAATGTTGTGCTTCTATTATTTTTTTATATTAAATTTTTTGATAAATTCAATTGCAACCATTATGAGGAATCTTTGAAAGCTATTCAAAGGACTTCTTGGCCTTCCCTTCTACTAATATAGGTGTACATACTTGTAGCTTCCGCCCCCTCTACCCCCTCCTCCACCCCCACCAATTTCTCCCCCCCCCTCCCGCCCTCCGCCTCTGCTGCCCACAAACATCCCCTACAAATTCTCGGTTCCCTTTAGCAAAGAACGTAGCTAACAGTAGCTATATGATATGTCGTCAACTCGTTTATGTAAATATTTTAGTAAGTACTTTAGATTCGCTGTATTTGCTTTAAAATGCCGCATGTAAATAATGCGACTTAAAAATATTCTGTTTTTGTTTATGTAGCAGGATGGAGTTCAAGAGCCAGTCTTGTTGAAAGAGAGCGGTATAAATGCGTGCCTTTCTCATTTGCATCCATTATTGAAAACGACATGAATGAAATGATTATGTAGTGACGTCAGAGATATTGTGGGGAATGACGTCATTCAAAATATGTGTTACGGCGTCGGACATCGACAACTTTGTGTGGGCAACGACGCGAAAAGAAACGAAACCAACATCATCTAAAAGCCATTTTATTTGAACCAATCAGAAAAGAGCAAAATGATATCAAGAAATGAATTCGTTCCGACGGTCATTAGTTTCGAATTTTGAATTTAATGGGTTTTTACCAAATCACTAAAAATCAGATACATCCAAATTTTCTGCTCGAGCCGCACATTTGGTAATAGCATGCCAAAAATACTGTTTCAAAATTTATGTATATAAAAGTATCAAAATTTCTTGACACTTAGTTTGGAATAACTATGCCCAGGACACTTTTTTTCAATTTGATTTCGATATAAAAAAACACATTTATATAAAATGCTTTTATTGATTTATGTGATTTGATAAAATTTGGATGTAGTTGTATTTTAAGAAGTTGACAGTAACCCGGATTTAATTTATTATGTACGCCATCTATTTTTTTTTTTGAAAAAAGAAAAATTGTACAATACTTTATGAAAATATCTCCAGTCATTATCATAGTGCTGTATGAAATTACAAGATCTATCAATATAAAAATTGATATACATTTAGAAATATGAAAGTTTCCTTCCGACAAAATATGCTTTTAAACAAGAATTGTTTCGCTTAAAACCTATAGCAAAAAATGGAGATATTGCCATAATACAAAAATACACACACAAGCGATAATGATGTCTAGGATATACAGATGTTACATGTTGTAAGATTTAAAATATCAGTGTTTTCTCAAGGTTGAGGGGGTAAGGAAAAATACAAAAAAGGAGTGTCTGGGCAATTTCAGTTTGAAAGTTCCAAAAGCCAAAAAAAAAAAAAAAAAAAAAAAAAAAAAAAAAAAAAAGGGAGACAAATTCCCCGGATACGCATACTTCTATTTACAAGTCTCCCTTTCTAGTTATTCAAAGTGTTAAAAAAATACAAAATGCTGAAAAATAAATGAAGCAACTTCTCACACTGGCCATCTCTCGGTTTTGAGAAATTTGTTGCCATATTGATTTCCGTTTGAATTTGCACCCTGCTTTTTTTACCTGGTTGGGGGGGGGGGGCCTCGGTGGTGAGCAAACCTTGACAAAACACTGTCGTGGATAAAATAAATTCGGTAGACCGATAATACATACAATGCTCATAATTATATTTTGTGCTCAAAAGGTGAATTTGCGCACATTTGGTTTATATACGCCTGAACTGTTGTTAAAAAAGGTGTCTAAATTTTAAAGCAATGGTGTTATAATTCATCTTTTTGAATCTAAATTTTGTGATTTATCATGGAAATTTGCTAATATATGCAGGCATTTGTTGAGCACTGTGGCTTTCAATTTCCAGAATTAAAGAAAGAAAGTTGTAAGGGAAATACAAAAATTAAACTTTTTTTGCTTTAAAATTGAGTGTTGATTATCAGTAACCCCTTCGCGTAATCTTCCCCCGCCTCTCACACATTATTTCACTTGTAACTTGGTCTTTCTGTCATGCAATAACCCCCCCTCCTTCCCACCAAACCCCTCTCCCCGCCCCGCCCAGTTATAATCTTAAAAAACACACTTCTTTCAAAACCTTTTTGTAAACAAGTAACCAATCATGTCAAACGGTTTGTGGTGTGTAAACAAACAACACAGACTTGACGATTACCATCACTGCTTTTTGTTGGTTTGGTAGTGTTTTTGTTGGAATCGTTTCTGTTTTATGTGTACATGGAGAATTTGTATCCGTCTCTGCCCGATACAACAAACAGTTTATCGGCGGCATACAGAGCCCGACGCGGCCATTCCACGCCTGGCTGCCACTTCACGACGCTCCAGTGTCCGCGCGTGTCCACGGTCTGTAGCCGATCGTTCCAGAAATCCACGATCAACATCATTCCATTGTCGTCTTGGTTACAAAGATATGGACCGTCGAGTTCGCCTGCATTGCCTGATCCGTATTTGTGGAATGTCTGCAGGACTTCGCCGCTCAGCGTCATCGTGATGAGCTTGTCATCATGAGCACTACATGCCGTTATCTGGTCGTCGCGGACTCCGAGTGTGACCCAGGTTCCAAATAAAAATGGTAGCTGCAGCTCGTCGTGTTTCTGCCACGAACCATCATAGTCATACACACGAACTGTCGGTGGAGGACGCGTATAGGCATAGAGTCTGTCGTAGAAGGTCACACTGGTGTAGTAACCACTGTCTATGCGGCTCACTTGTTGCCCGCTGTGTGTTATTTCATACAACCCTCCCTCACACGCGATCACGAGGTCTCCTTGAGGCGTCTCTGTGACATCCCAAACCTCTCCCCAGTCCTTGTTTGCTATGGTGCGCTGAAGTTGTAAATCGTAGTCAAAGATTTGTATGCAGGAGTCATCTTGACATGACCACAGTTGGTGTTTAATTACTCGCAGGGCGAAGGGATATCTTTCCAAAGGCACTTGTTTTTGTTGATGGAATGTTTTGTTATTCAAGGCAGACATACATGGGGCATTCCAACCGACACGAATTCCTCCAGCTCTCAGCTCTAATTTCACCTTGTCCGACAAATTCAGACCACTTCCCTCTAATACTTTGATGACAGATTGATCTATGATCAGATTAGCACACCGGGTGTTTTCTTCAAGTTCGGCGAGCTCGTTTAAGATGACAAATCCTTCCATTGTTAGTTCCTCTCCACTCTCTTCTAGCATTTTCTCTAGTTTTTTGCGTTCGGTGCTAATGTCATTACACTGTTTGACAAGTTCTCTTTTCTTTTTTTCAAGTTCATTGATTCGTTTGGAAACAAAGTCATTTATCTGAGCGTCAAGGGAGTCGAAATACTCAATAGTTACCTTCACAATTTTCTTTTTATTCGAAAATTTCTTTCTAAGGCGATCCGTAATTTCAAGAGCATCTTTTTTCATTTTTTCAAGTCTGCTAATTTCCTGCGTGATTTTGTCGACATTTCTGAATTGCACATCAGTTTTGCTCTTAATTTTGGAAGACACGTTTTTGGAATGATATTTTATTTCCTGGCTTTTTGTAGCTGGTGTTATGGTATGATCCTGTGTGGCAGTGATTCTCGAGTGAGCCCTCTTGCAATCTATACATATCCCCTTCTCGCAGTTTTCACAAACAAATGACACCGGGCGCTTGCAGCCTAGTTCACACTGGTTTGCCTCACCTAAAATTAATATTGTAAGTGTAATTTCTACTTTTTTATACAACCCAAAATGAATTTCACACAGATGGAGCCGGGTCGCCTCGCAGGTGGAAAGGAGCGTGGCGCTGCTTGGTGCACAAAGCTTTCACAGCTCCCTGCATGAGTTGATTATTTTACACACCATAATTCGGTAATTTCTGATGCTTACATATGTTGAACATCCTAAAATATTTATGAAGAAGATCAGTTGAAAAGCTCTCTCTTCCTTCCTACGTACTAATTGATGTTTTCAAATATAAATACAACCGAACCGAGTTATGTCACGATTATCTGAAGGCAACAGAAACTGAAATCAGTGTGTAGTTCCGATATATTGAAGATAACGAGACGCAACTGTAAATTGAAAGATAACTACCACTTCCTAATAAAAAATCCGCCCTAAATTAAAGCCTGGTAATAAAAGGCGATTGGTATGTTATTCAATTATTGTAAGATGTTTTCCAAACAAACTTGTCAACAAAAATTATCAAACTTACGCGTATTTTACATTCTTTTTTAGCCCAGCTTACGTTACACTGGGATATACCTATTGTTTTGCAGACGGCATCCGTTTTTATTTTGTGAGCTTTTGTTTCAAAATGCATCTCCTACTACAATTTCGACCCGATGTCATTTATTTTTTGATATGAGGCATCACTAGGGAGCTCTGCATATGGCTTGTGCTTTTTAAAATTATTTTCTACGTTTTTTATCCGAATTCCTTTATTTTTGGAATGAGACACTCCTCAGCAATTTTTGTATTTTTGGGAATTTTCGAACAAAAAACGGCAAATGCATTTTCCCGTACAGTTTTTATCCGATTTCATTTTTGTGGCATGAGGCAACTGTAGGTGGGTCGGGCGTAGAGCTTGTTCTTTGTTCCCCTTTTTTGAGTTTTTGATTTTTGAGGGAATTTTAATAAAATACCTCAAAATGCATCACCTCCTACAGTTTTGATCCAATATCATTTATTTTGGGGGTAAGGCATGCTTAGGGGTCGTAAGTTCGGATTGTGTTTTTTTGAGTCAATAAGGAGATTTTGGGGGGAATTTTTTAAGACAAAAATTCAAAATGCATTTCCTCCTGCAATTTTTATCAGATGTCATTTATTTTTGGTATGAGCCCTCCCTAGGGGTACTTTTTGAGTAAATTGAAAACATTTTGATTTTTTTTTTCGGAATTTTCGAAACAAATTTAAAATCCGCACTAGTCCAAACTAGTGCAAACCGCACAGCAAGTCAAGTTAATTAAACATGCGCTCTAATTCGGAATGCCAACCACACATCGTTGCAGTTCAATAAATATGCGCATTATTTCGAAATTCGAACCGCGCATGAAAGCACGTTAACGAGACATGCGGACTTGTCCGAAATCCGAATCGTGCATCGACTCAAGTTAAATAAACATGCGCACTGGTCCGAAATGCTAACCGCGCATCAACGTAAGTTAAAAAACATGTGCACTGGTCCAAAATAAGCACTCCACATCAAGGCTAGTTAGGCTAGTTAAATAAACATGGACTAAAATAAGAAACGCGCATTATCGCAAGTTAATAAAAACATGGGCAGTGGTCCTAAATGTGCATTGCGTATCAACGCAAGCTAAAAAAAACATCCGAAATTCAAACCTCTCTTCAACGAAAGTTGAATAAACATGCGCACTGGCTCGAAGTGCGAGCCGCGCTCCGAAATGCAAACCGCGCATCAAAGCACTTTAAATAAACATGCACAATCGTTCGAAATGCAAACGGCATATCAAAGCACGATTACCAAACAACCGCACTGCTAACCGCGCATTGATTGAAGTTAAGTTAACGTGCGCTCTGGTCCGAAATGCTAACCGCGCATCAATGCAAGTTAAATAAACATGGTAACTGGTCCAAAATAAGCACCCCACATCAACGCAAGTTAAATAAACATGCGCACTGGTCCAAAAAAGAACCACACATTGATGCAAATTGAATGAGCATGCGCACTGGTCTAAAATAAGCATCATTCATCAGTTAAATAAACATGCTCACTGGTCCGAAATGCGAACCGCGCATCAACACAAATTAAATAAAAATGCGTTCTGCCCTGAAGTGCCAACCGCGTAAAAAAGTTAGTTAAATAAACATGGTTTAAAATAAGAAACGCGCATCATCACAAGTTAAATTAAATATGTGCACTAATCCGAAATTCAAACCGCTCTTCAACGGATGTATAATATGCGCACTGTTCGAAATGCGAACTGCGCTTCGACGCAAGTTAAATAAACATGCCTTCTGGTCCGAAGAGCC
This sequence comes from Protula sp. h YS-2021, assembly GCA_949752745.1. Taxonomy (NCBI): domain Eukaryota; kingdom Metazoa; phylum Annelida; class Polychaeta; order Sabellida; family Serpulidae; genus Protula; species Protula sp. h YS-2021. Next base: position 36,999,652 of record OX457032.1, on the reverse strand, counting down.
CGCTGCGCATCTACGCGAGTTGAATAGACATGCGCACTGGTTAAGTAAGTAACACGTATCGCCGTATGTTAAATAAACATGCAAAATGGTCCGAAATGTGAACTGCGCATCAACAGAAAATAAATAAACATGCGCACTGGACTGAAAGGCGAACCGCGCTAGAACAAAGTTAAATAAATATGCACACTGGTCCGACATGCAAACCTTCTGGGGCACGGTGAAGGTAAAAAAAAAACAAGTTGACCATGATCTCGAAAACGATTAGTTATAGAGCGATTTTAAGCTTATCATTCTTTGACCCTAAATAACGTTATGTAAGGGTCTCGGTCACGGTCAAGGCCATAAACCGAAAGTTGAATATTATCTCAGTCCGGATGGACATAGAGCCATTTTGACCTCATTTTCAACCCTTTCGGACTTAAACAGCGTTACCTGAGAGGTACCTCGGTGGCCTTGATTTCAGTCACGGTCAAGGCAAAAAACCGGAAGTTGACTATTATCTCGAAAATGGTTAGAGATACTGTACTCATTTTCGACCTCTTGAGCCTAACATTCTTACATTAAAGGTACCTCGGTTATCTTTATCTTAACATTCAAGGTCAAGAACCTAAGTTGACTATTATCTTGAAAACAGATGGAAATAGAGGGATTTTGAGCCCGTTTTCGACCCGTTTGGGCTTACACAACGTTGCATAAGAGGTACCTCGGTGTTCTTGACCTTCGCGGTCACGGTCAAGGCCATAACCAAAACTTGACTATTATCTCGAAAATGGATAGAGATAGGGCGCTTTCCTCGGTGACCTTGACCTTCTGAGTAAAAAAAAGTTAAACAGTAGAGATGGAGCGAAAGTCGACTATTGTCTCTAAAAGAACTGGAAGTCGACTATTGTCTCGAAAACGGCTGATTATCGCCCTTTTTTGCGCCTATATAACGTTGTATAAGGGTTACCACGATGACTATGATGTTCTCAGTCACGGTCAAGATCAAGCAACGTTTTTGAGCTCATTTTCGACCATTTGCGACTAAATAACGCTGTATAAGAGATACGTCGATGATCTCGATCTTCTTGGTCTAGGTCAAAAACCGGAAGTTCTTTATTATCTCGAAAATGGTTAGAGATAGAGGGATTTTAACTTCATTTTCGATTCTTTGGACCTAAACAGTGTTATGTAAGATGTACCTCGGTGACCCTGACCTTCTTGGTCATGGTCAAGGTAACAAGTTTGTCCAATGTCTCAGCTTACGAAAAGTAGTAAGACCAATTCCAGAGTGTATGAGCAATTGAATTTCCCTGAAAAATTGTGCATTAAAAACGATAAGGAAAAGAGCTAGGTAAATAATTAATTTAGCAACATAGACCGATAAATACATACAAATATGATTCCTACAAAAATAAGACACATCTTGTGTAACTCAGGTAGAATGGATAGCCTACCAGAGATACCTTTGAACAACATATCGAAATTGTATCCACACACGTGTTCTGTTGGTCGAACATACCCAGTTACTGTGCGGCTCGCATTTCGGACAAATGCGCATGTTTATATAACTTGCGTCGATGCGCGGTTCTTATTAAGGCAAGTGCGCATGTTTAGTTTTCTTTTTCATTTGCGTTGATGCGCTGTCCTCATTTTGGACCAGTGCGCATGTTTATTTAACTTGTGTTGATGCGTGGTTTGCATTTCGGACCAGTACGCATGTTATTCAACTTGTGTCAATCCGCAGTTCTTATTTCATACTAATGAACTTGTTTATTCAACTTGTGATGAGTGGTTTGATTTCGGACCATTGCGCATGTTTATTTAACTGATGTTGACGCGCGTTTTCCGTTTCGGACCAGTGCGTATCTTTATTTAATTTGCGTTGATGCGCGGTGCTTAATTTGGACTACTGTGCATGCTTATTTACCTAGCGTTGATGCCCGGTTAGTATTTCGAACCACTCCACATGTTTATTTAACTTGTGTTGATGCGCGTTTCTTATTTCAGACCAATGCGTATATTTCTTTAATTTGATTTGAAGCGTGGTTCTTATTCTGGACCATTGCTCATATTTATTGAAGTTGCGTTGATGCGGGATTCGCATTTCGAGCTAGTGCTCATGTTTATTTAACTTGCGTTGATGTGCGGTGCTTATTTTGGTTGGGTGCTCATCCTTATTTAGCTTTCAGCGATGTGCGGTTCGCATTTCGGGTCAGTGCGCATGTTTATTTAACTTGCGTTGATGCGCGGTTCGCATTTCGGGTCAGTGCGCATGTTTATTTAACTTGCGTTGATGCGCGGTTCGCATTTCGGACAAGTGCGCATGTTTTTTCAATTTCCGTTGATGCACCGTTCGAATTTCGAACCCCTGCACATGTTTATTTGCCTTGTGTTGATGCGCGGTACTTGTTTCAGAGCAATGCGCATATTTCTGTAATTTTAGTTGATGTGCGCTTCTTATTCTGGACCAGTGCGCATGTTTATTTAACTTGCGTTGGTGCGCGGTTCTTGTTTTTTAATAGTGTGCAAGCTTATATAAGTTTCGTTAATGCGCAGTTAGTATTTCGAACAAGTGGGCATGTTTATTTAACTTGTGTTGATGTGCAGTTCGCATTTCGTTCCACTGCGCACACTTGTTAATAGGGGATATTTATCGATGCAGCGATATATCGCGATATGTTTTCTTACGATACGTATCGCGATACGAATTTTGAAATATCGATATTTTTCGATATTTTCCGTTGCATGTTTAGTTCAATAATTTTTGGTAATGTGCTAACGAGTGATATCTGCAATGCTGCTGTTCATCATTTTACACGCCATATTCGGCTGCTTTTGGTTTCAGGTATATCTTCACGATATTTTTTCATGTAAATTTAAGACTAAGTCGGCCAATCATAGTGAGATAGAACATGGATAATTTTTTTATATTAGATATGAACTGATTGGATAATTGAATGATAACTTGATAAAAAGAATATGTGACATTTTGCGATTCAATGTCAGAGTAGACGCTGTGTTGTCGTTTCAGTTTTAAATACAGAACTGTTGATGTTTCAGGTTAAAAATATACGAATCAGACATTTAAGTCTAGACACTCAATCAAACAGACATTCTTAAAATTTAGTTATATATGCTGTTTGTGTAATGGAATTAATATAACTGATGGCATCCGAAACCACCATTGCCAACATACTATTTTGTATTTGTTAAAACGCCATTTTCTATAACTGATCAATACCGTAGGTAAGTGTAACAATTCCTGGAAATAAAGCTTTAAAACAGCTTTCACTTTTAAAGAATCCAAAATATCGCGATATGTATCGCGATACACAGCAAATATCGCGATACGTGTCGCGATATACAGACTGAGCCGCGATACCCAACCCTACTTGTTAACTTGCGTTGATGCGCGGTTCGCAATTCGGACCAGTACGCAGGTTGTTTAACTTGCGTTGACGCGCGGTTTGAAATTCGGACCAGCACGCATGTTTTTGTTAAGTCGCGTCGATGCCCTGTACTTATTTCTGGCAAGTGCGTGTGCTTTCTTCGCATTTCGGATCACTGCGCGTGTCTATTCAACTTGTGTTCTTGCGCGGTTCTTTTCTCGGACCAGTGCGCATGTTTAACTTGCGTTGATGCGCGGTGCTTATTTTGGACCAGTGCGCATATTTATTCAATTTGCACCGATGCGCGGTTCTTATTTCGGACCAGCGCGCATGATATGTAACTTGCGTTAAAAACGGTTCGCATTTCGGACCACTGCGCATGTTCATGTTACTTGCATCGATGTGCGATTGTTATTTCTACTCAAGTTCATTTAACTTGCGTTTATTCGCTGTAGGAGGAGATTCATTTTATTTTTTTTTATAAATTCCGAAAAAAATCCAAAAGTCACTGAAAAAGCACAAGCCGTATGCATGACCCCCTGCAGAGTCAGGGAATGTATTTTGATTTTTTTCTTTAAAAAATTCTCTGATCAACTTAAAAGCACAAGCGATATTCACGACCTCCTATCATGCCTCACATCCAAGATAAATGATATCGGATCGTAGGTATTTTTTTTCTTCAAAAATTCCGCCCAAAATAAACGATTCCCAAATGGAATAAAAAAGCACAAGCCGTATGCTCGACCCATCTAGGGACGCCTCGTACAAAAATACATGAAACCGGGAAAAACTGTAGAGGGAATGCATTTTGAAGTTTTTCTTCAAAAATTCCCAGAAAACACAAAAATTGTCCGATCAACTAAAAGGCACAAGCCGTATGCACGACCCCTTAGGATGTCTCATACCAAAAATAAATGACATCGGATAAAAAATGTAGAAGATACATTTCTTTTCTTAAAAAATTCCCACTACCCCCCCCCCCCCCCCAAAAAAAAACAAAACAAAAATTGTCCGATTAACGAATACTGTTAGGCCAAAAAAAGAGGAACTTTGTTTCTGAACGTAATTTTTCATAATTTTAATACACAAAAACGAGTTTTCCCGGTAGGAAACTAACCAAAAAGGAATGTTGTAGAGGTTTGACGATTCACTTATTTACCGACATTTACACAGCTTTACAAAAAAATTTCGGCATTTTTTGTCATTTTTTTGCGAATGAAAAAGCAAAGTCCAGGTGGAGAAGCACCTGAGAAACTTTCGATTAAAATTTTATAACCATTTGAAAAAAGACTGAGAGTAATGAATGGTTTAACAATTCAGTTATTTACTTCCATTTATTCCAGTTTTTGCTAAACTTCAAAGTTTCGCCATTTCGGCAGTTTTTGGCGAACCGCAAAAAATAATAGCCTGGTAAGCGAACCCCTGGGGAACATCCCTTCATAACATCAAAACGATTGTAAGTAAAACTGTAGGAGGGGTAGCATTTAAAAATCGGTCAAAGCGGGCACAAAAAGTGCCGCCATTTTGTCAGTTTTTCGTCAATCGTAAAAATAATAGCCACGTTGGGGACCACTCAGGGAACTTGCGTAATATCAAAACGATTGGAGCAAAACTGTAAGAGGAGTAGCATTTTAAAGAAAAAGTTTAACATACGCACACACGCACACACATTCAAGCACCCTATAGTGATACGACTAACCCAGTCCGACTAAGTCGGCTGGGTTAAACAGCATAAGCCGCACGGATAGACCCCTTAGGAATGCCTCATACCAAAAATAAATGAAATCGATAAAAACTGAAAGGGGAAAATTCCCCAAAAATACAAAAATTGTCCGGTCGACTAAAAAAGCACAGCTCATATGCTCAACCCCATAGGGATGCTTCATACCAAAAATAAACGATATCGGATCAGAAATGTAGCAGTAGATGCATTTTGGATTATTTTCGAAATATCCTCTTCAAAAATTCAAAAAAGTGTTCGATAAACTAAAAAAGCAAATGCTGTATGCATAAGTGCTTAGGGATGCCTCATACCAAAAATACATCTGATAAAAACTGTAGGGAGAAATGCAGTTTGAATTTTTTTTCTTCAAAAATTCCCCCAAAATACAAAAATTATGCGATCAACTAAAAATGCTCAAACCGTATGAATGAGTCCTCAGGGATGCCTTATGCCAAAAACAAATGACATCGGGTCAAAAACGTAGCAGGAGATGCATTATTTTGGATTATTTTGAAATTTCTTCTTCAAAAATTCCCCCAAAATACAAAAAGTGTCCGATCGACTAAAAACGCACAAGCCTTACGCTCGACCCCTCAGTGCTACTCTATGTAGGGGGAAATGCAGTTTAAAGTGTTTTCTTTGAAAATTCCAATGACATACAAAAATTGTTCGATAGACTAAAGCAGCCAAAATTATATGCATAAGCTCTTACGGATGCCTCGTAACAAAAAATGACATCTAATAAAAACTGTAGTGGAAAATGCAGTTTGAAGTCTTACTTCACAAATTCCCCAAAAATACAAAAATTGTTTGATCAACTGAAAAAGCACAACCCGTATGTATGACATCTTAGGAATGCCTTCTGCTAAAAATAAATGATATCGGATAAAAAATGTAGCAATAGATGCGTTTTGAATTATTTTCAAAATTTCTTCTTCTTCAAAAATTCTCCCAAAATACAAAAAGTGTCCGATCGATTAAAACCGCAAAAAGTATATGAATAAACCCTTAGGGATGCCTCATACAAAAAAATGACATCTGATAAAAATTGTGGGGGAAAATACAGTTTGTCTTTTCTTAAAAATTCTCCAAAAATTGAAAAATTGTTTGATCAACTTAAAAGCACAACCCGTATGCATGACGCATTAAGGATGCCTCCTACCAAATAAATGACATCGGATCAAAAATGTAGGAGGATATGCCTTTTGGATTATTTTCGAAATTTTTGCTTCAAAAATTCATCGAAAATACAAAAATTGTCCGGTCGACTAAGAAAGCACAAGGTTGGCATGTTTCTTCCATGGTGAAAAAACCATGTTTTTTCGTTTTTTTCCCATAGGGAAGAAATACTTTCTTCCCTCCAATTTCAGGGAAGAAAAGGAAGAAACCTTAAAAGGTGTAATGTTTGGAATTTCTTTCAAATAATGTGCTTAAGCTGCACTAGGATCAATTCTTAAATAGGTGCGAATTTGCATGTCAAACTTCTATGTAATAAATAGGATTAATAGGATTAGATAAAGGGTCTTGGGTCCAACCAACTCCGCTTTTTAACTACTCCGGAAACATATGTAATTCTGCGCGCAGCGACTTGGAAACTGGCGCGAATCCTCATTTTTTTCTTTCATGCAAAGAAAACAAAGGGGACACGAATCCACACATAAACTGGCCAATGATAATTATGGAAATTTAGACTCGGGTTTCAGTGTGTGTTGAAAAGCTGGGTACGCTGTAATAGCCTGAGTACTTTTGGTCAAGCGTTTAAACTTTGACTTTGTGTAACCTAAAATGTTAACCTAAAATAGGGAGGGGGCTATTAAATATTAAGAGGGGGCTATTAAATATTAAATATTAAGATTAAAAGGGTGTGATAAGAAAAGGGTGTTGTGGCAGCACCTTTGCAAAGCACTTGGTGTAAGATCATTATTTCTTCATTGTTTTTTTTTTGGTGTTACCATATATTTTTTTCGTTTGTTTTTTTTTTTTCGATTTTTGTTTGACAGTAGATTAGAACACACTAAATATTGATTCCGTAAAATCAATAAATAGATAGTACGTTGCATTGATGTTTTCTTGACAAACTAAGTTTCTTCCCATTTTCTTCCTTTTCTTCCTGAAAAAGGTATCTCTTCCCGTTTCTTCCCAGTTTCTTCCCTTTTTCTTCCCAAGAAGGGAAAAATACCTTTCTTCCCGGAAGAAAACCAACCCTGCCGTATGCACGACCCCTTACATGTGCCTCACACCAAAAATAAATGAAATCGGATCAAACATGTAGGAGGAGATATCCTTTAAAAATTTTTCTTAAAAAAATCCTTAAAAATTCAAAAATCACCAGATCGACTAAAAAGCACGAGCCGTATCCATAACTTCATAGGGATGCCTTACACCACAACTAAATGATATCGGATCAAAATTGTAGGAGCAGACGCATTTTAAAACGAAAGTTAACTAAATTAACAACTACCCGAACACTCTCGTAACGTCGGGCCGACGTCGGAACGGTATAAACCAGGTCGGAAAACGTCGGCATCGGCTTCGATGCATCGGTAATGCTTCGGTTATAGGTTGGCAATAGTCAAATTTCCATTTTTCTCTCATTCGTCGGAAGTTCATCGGTTACCGACGTTGGCCCGATGATTATTTTCCTCAGTTTAATAGATTTTGGCAAATATTCATCGGGCCGACATCTTTTTCCGACGAACTTCCGACCAATTGGGAATTTTTTTTGCTAAAAATATTATATTCATATATTACACGTATTTCTCAATGCATATATTATACATATATTTTTATGCATTGGTTATACGTTGGAAATAGATTAACTTCCGACCAATGGTAAAAAAAAATGAAACGGATATTGCATACGTATATTCGATGTATTTAGTTATACGTACATTATACATATATTTGTATATGTTGGCCCAACGTCTGACATAGACGTACTTCCGACGGAACAAAACTTAATTGTTTTTGAAAAAGATATTACTGATGTATAACCGACGGATTACAAAAATCGTAAAATATACAAATGTATCACTGCATCGGCTATACGTCGGAAATATACCGAATTCCGACGAAAACTAATGTTTTTATTTGAGATATTACAAGCATGTGATATGCGTATAAAAATATACGCATATTATACATATAGTTATATTTGTCGGTGAAACGTCCGAAATATACCAATTTCAAATGGATCTCTAAATTTGTGTATTTCACGCATAACTTGAAATGAAAACTATATATATATATATATATATATATATATATATATATATATATATATATATATATATATATATATATATATATATATATATATATATATATATATATTGCGTTGTGTACGAGTGCTCCACATATTCCACAGCGTCGGAAAAAAGATGCCGATATTGCCAACGCGTATTATACGTATTTTTTTAAAACGTCTATAAAACGCATATTTTCCTATGTATAAACGAGGTCGGAAATTTATCGATTGACGTTTTGTAGGGGACATTATGAAGAATCAATAGTGGAGCATTATGAATATACTTGAAAATTATCATTTGCCTCAATAAACTAGCCCCAGCCGCCGTGGAGTAGAGGTATGTTCCGCGCCTAGTATGCAAGAGGTCCCCGGTTCAAACCCGAGTAAGTACTAGTGTTCAGTTGTAATATATAAATATGCTATGTTGTATATTAATATGCTATGGTGTATGTATGAATATGTGAATTATGAATGGTTGGTAAGGGTTCAGTGTGTCAGTTAAGGCTAGAAACAATTTTTTACGTAAAAAAAATCATCGGAAGTTCGTCGGAAATGCATCGGAATATAAACGTATTACCGACGTATAGCCGACGGTTGGTATCCGACGTCGAAGAATTTGTAGGGATATTTGCGACGGTGGCCCGACGTATTAAAGATATATCGGCCCGATGTATATCCGATGTACGAAGCCGCTATATCTATTATGCGTCGGGCCATAGTTAATCCTATGTGCAACCGATACATCGGCCGACGAAGTTGCCGATATTGCCGATCTAGTATAGATGTATTTTAGACGTTACGGGAGTGTTCGGGTAACTAACTAACGGGCGCCGTCTGCAAACCGATGGGGAAACCTCAGCTTACGTGTAACGTGTAACGCAAGCTGGGCTAAAAACCCGTACGTTAACTATTATCTCAAAAGCGGTTAGAGATAAAGCGAATTTGAGCTCCTTTTCAATCCTTTGGGCCTAAACAACGATACACAAGAGGTACCTGGGTGACCTTGACATTCTGGGTCGCGGTCAAAAGAAGTTGTCTGTTATCTTGAAAATGCTTTGGGGTTTATTTTGAGCCCGTTGGGACTAATCGACGATAAAGAAGGTGTACTGCTTGACTTTCAGGTTTTCACGTAAGTGACGGATGTACCGAAAATCTACAAGAAAACATAATCATTTTGGGCAGGAACAAGCAGACAGACAGACGCACAGGCTGAAACCTATATCCCCTCGTTACACGGAGGAAAATAATTCGTAGAAGTAATATTAAAGTAGTCGTAAATTCAGGCCTTCCTTCAATCAGCTCAGCCCGGACCCTACATTTCACAGAGGACACTGGAAAAACTGTGGGTAGCGAAGTGATATTGCAGCAGTCAAACAATAGAAAGACGAGTTGGGGAAAAATTAAATTAAGCCTTACGAGTGCCTGAATTGCCGACGATTCTGCTAGCAGACTTTCACTCTGTTTGATTAATGGAAAAGAAAATCGTGCATTACTGAGACAAACAATTTAGTCAATATGTATTGGACAATTGTAGAATAGTTATGGGTATGTTATCATAACAGATAAGCACCTCAGTTAACATCAGATTCATCGCTATCGCTCTTTTATTCCAAAAGTATTGCAACATCTGCTTGACGAATACATATCAATTAATTTACAACAGTCACCGATATCTGAGAAAGGGGGTTTGGGTCACTGAAAATTAAAAACAGGATCATAGCTTAAGCTTACTATCACATCGTAAAAAATTCCGACTACTTGCCTTTCGCTGATTTCGTACCAAAAGCTGCGGGGTTGATATATTATTCATTTACTAACCAGCACATGACAAAAGCAACAAATGAACCGAACAACATTTGATGATCACTCATAATTGCATAATCATAGGAACTTGAACAATTACTGTCAATCATTCCACTTCCAAATTTAGTTAAAAATTGGCCATTCTAATGCGGGACAACGGCATTTCTGTTCGCTTGTTAGCTAAAACTAAACTGGCATCATTACAACAATGCGGGCCTCGGAAAACACTAAACTTGGCTGAAAGTTAGTCCTCTTTTTAATGCACTTTTTCTACAGTTAAATCGCCTTCTTCTAATCCACTGATTAACGGATCAGTCTCATGCGCCGCTTTTAAAAAATGGATAATGCGGTAAATGTCTTAATCATGTGCCTATTATTGTACGACAATCACGCAGATAACATCGACACCCAGCGGAGTCTGGCGTAACTATGCGCTTGTTCACTACACCTGCGACAAACAGCAGCCACGCTGACTTTAATAACTTTTAATTAACCCAAGGTTTCAGATAGAAAGCTATTACAGATTACCCCCAACTGAATTTTATAAAAGTGTTTCAACTGGAACAGATAAAACTTGACCACGTCTTGAGGAGTACGTCTATCCCCCGTGGGCGATATGGTGTGTGTAAGGCTGTTGCGTATTGACTACGCAAAATTGAAATGTGGAAGGTAAGCGTAGTGTCTAACATTTAAACGAATCAATCCATTAAGCAGCAGGCGCGTGAGACTGCCGTAGGTATGCTAAGTACAGCGCCCATTTTAAAAAATCCCCCATTTTGTTAATTTTTTGCCTATCCAAAAAATGCTTGGTCACTGCACTGCAGAAGGGCCCAGAGAAGCTGTGTACAAAATTTGAAACGAATCCATTTATGAATGTGGCCTGTAGGCGCGTGAGACTGAAGAGTGACAGAGGGCAGACAGACGGACAGACGGAAAAGTTCGAAACTATATCCCTCCGTTCCACGGGAGATAATCTCCGTTCCACTAGGGATAACAAACAAAACAACATGTGTGGGCAAGCCACAAAATCCTACGCAAATTTTATTCACATAAGCAAAATGTTTTGAATACTTTAATAACTCCAACACTGCACATTCCGAATCCCCCCCGTACAGCAAAAAGCAGACCGTATTCAAAGTTTTATTTTATAAGAGCTTCGATGGTAAACTAGTAATTCCGGAATAAAAAGCTACTTGAAATCACCTCGGAAATGTATATATTTCGCCAAACAATGGACGAAAATACGACAAGGAAGGACATGCACTTTTCCCTCTTCATACGCATTTATCATGTGACCAAAATAGGTTTTAGGGACATTTCTTTGATAACCTTAAAGGAGATCTCTTGTTGCAAATAAAATCTTAATCGGGCCCATGTGGAAAATCTGCAACGGTTGAAAGCCACGCTCTTTTCCTGAGGTTGAAAATTACATTTGTTAACTTTAACAAAGTCGTCACTTGGACAGTGCCCACAACCTTCGTTTTACAATTCTATGCATTTTGCTTTTGTAGGAAATCAAACAAAACCTAAACATTTCAGTGTGCTTTTGAACAAAGTCCACGACAATATCAGTCGAGCCTTAAGAAAGTTATCTTGGATTTAAACACTAAAGGAGCCTTAGTAAATGGAGCGTAAGATTGGCATATAATATGTTGCACTTAAGTTGTAAAGTAAAAGTTTGTTCATACAAGCCCTCAAACAGGCAAGAACTTACTTTGATCTCAATGGCCTGAAAGAAAAAAATCGTATGCCCTATAAGTGAACGCGCTACTACACACCGATAAAAACAAACTCACAAAAACTATTTAACGTGCACAAGAACAAACTCATAAACAGTCACAAATGACGTATAAAGAATTAACCAGGTAACATATCTTTACCAATATACAAACTGGATATTGTCAAGAAGCGACAGAAAAAAATGTTTGTAGTTGAAATTGTGTTCCTTTCTTTTTATAAAGCTCCCAAGTTTGACATTCTTTTGCCAAAATATGCAAGTTAAACTTATAACGAATCTTCAAAATAATTCTTTTTACAGTTACGGGAATAGAGGTAGATAGAACTGTACATTTAAACCATGGATCCACCTCAAACGTGCATGCACAAACAACTGGTATGAAAAAACACGACATACGCTGGAATATTTTTCCGAGACGATCTTGTGTAAAGCGATAAAACTACAGCCTCAGTGAGACAGGATCCACCGTGTAACAGAAAATGTCATTGGATGTTAGTAAATTCAATGAAATTGAAAACCCTACATTACCTAACAACCTAATAAAATGAGACAACGTTGCACATCCACAATATATATTTTCACTGCAAAAACATTCAGAACGCTAGATCGAATAGTTTCGAAGAACGCTTCTGGACAAAATCTTCTTGCAAACAAATTTAAATGACAAATATATTAACAATAGTCAATCAAGAGCTGAAATTTTCCAAGTCCAGCTGGTCCATTTTCCTTCAACGAACCTGGCCCATTTACAATACCGACCTGTGTTTGTTCCCATACAAGCTACATACCAAGTTTTATAAAAATCCTTGCAGGAGTTTTTAAGTCATCGTGTTAACAAGCTCTTGATGACATATCGACCGACAGACCGACAGACACGCAGTCGATCGCATATATTCCCCACAGGTTCTACCCGTGGGGAACAAATTAGAGTGCCGAAATTTTACATGAGTGTCAGGGGTATGCACTCTAGTGTTGTACGAAACTGAAGGCCAATAGGAAAGAAGTGCACAGGCGACATTTTGAGCTTGTGCAGTTGAAGAAAAGTACAGAACAACACAAGTCTTTTGCGGTGTTACAACGGACTCATTCATTACACCAAGAAACCTTCACATTGGAAATGTCCGAAGAGATCCTTATCAATTCATTGTTGGGTTCAGCTCAAAATTTAAAAAAAATGTTGCCAGTGCACTTCATACCTACGGCTCTTTACTTTTGAGGCCAGAGACGCCTTAGATGTTGCATTTTATTGGTAAAAAATGTTCTACCACGCACAAACGATAAGAAGACATGAGTTGAGTTATAGCTAGCTGAACAGTTGGCAGAAATTTCTGCAAGTCTACTGTTATTTCCTCACCGATTCTGGGATTGGTGGGTAGGATGCTTGGTATGAAATGTATTATCTATGCGAATAAAAAAACACAAAGCGCGGAGAGAGGGGGTATTTTGAGGGCAGACGCGGTCTGGGTGGAGTGCCAATTACATTAAAAGGGGGAGGTGTTATTTTCATTCAGTGCTCCGCGTCTCACACAAAAGGGTTGCTGTTTCTCTCTGCGCTTGGTTAGAACGGGGCTATTATTTCAAAATTAGCATTCAGCGTTTAGGAGTTGTTTTTTAGAAACCACAGACACGCATGGTAACTAGGAGGCACGTGAGTGGCCGCCTCCCTAATCCCCCCACCCCCACCCTCGGGTCTCAACACCCTCCCTCTCCTGCCTCTTTCTGGCTCGATTCGGAATGTTCGAATATATTCACCCACAGAACCTTTTTTATTCACATTAAAAATAATCAGCTAACTTTTAGAATTCAAGCTGCTTTTTCCCTTAATGTCCTTTCAAGTAAATCACTTTGGAGGGGTAGGCATATTTTGTGGGATCTTCAGTGGAACATCCTTATCAGCTTTACTAAGAACTTTCCCCTTTCCCCCTCTCTCCTCCAACGCTTTGTTTATTGAGCGAAATTGTCAATCACGCTGAAAGTTTTGAGTTTTGTAAGTGTTAACAATATAGAATGTTTCACACGTTTCCAAGTATATCATTTCGCTCAAAGGTGTCGCTTTAGTTCTTTGTTTCGTTCATCCTAACCCAATGTTGCGAAACGCTATTATTGATTTTCAAATTTATAAACTGTATCTCCTATTAAAAGAACACAATAAGGCGGACGTATACATATAAGAACCACTAAAGTGTTATCTACATACGGGAATCATTGGCCAATAAGTAAGTTGTCATCGTATCTAACACACAGGTCATAATGCACTTAATAAGGCAAAAATTCAAAAATGTGTCTTAATATTGAAATTTAGAAGAAGCCAAATCTCTGTTACATACACTTCAGATTTTTATATAAAAAGTAAATTACAGCTAGTTTAAGCTATATCCATATCCATATTAAATTATAATGTTTAAAGAAAGACTACAAACTGGATTGTAACGCTGACGTGTATAAAAAAAAACATAAATATTGCATACAGGCAAGTATCTTTGGTGTTTATGTAGGATGTTACTCAGTTTCATATACATGCCACAACTTTGAACAAGCATGTCCAAACATATGACCCAGCCGAGTTACCAAAGAAGGAAAGAGAGAAAAACTCTGAAACGAATACTGTTAGGCAGAGAAACGAAGAACTTTGTTTCTCAACGTAACTTTTTCATAATTTTAATACACAACAACGAGTTTTCCCAGAGTGAAATCTCAAAAAAGAAACACACACACATACACACATATATAGCTACGTCGGGACACGAACGACGAATCGCGATTTCTTCTCCAACTCGCGAAATATACGCCAAAAATCTAACTTCGTTATTAGGGACTTTTCAGACATAAGTTCTATATGAAAATCTCGGTAGATTTTTTTTACATTCAATTCCGAAAGCAAAAATGATGAAAAGACAACAGATTAAGAGAAATTTAACAAAGTATGAACCCTGCGAAACGGAATATTTTGTTTACATTATTTGCATATTTTACACAATTTTTTTATATCTGCACCTATAAGTTTGTTGTGAAACGAGACTGTGTAAAAATGTAAACAAACCGATTTTGTTTATAAACAAAGGCCACGTGCTTTCTGTAAAAGAGTATTAGGGAAACACTAAATAAAAGCCAAACAAGCGTAGATTTTGATTTTTTTATGTACATCATAACCCCCTCCAATATTTAATATACATAAACTATTTAACATAAATTGAAGAGTTACAAAATATTAAAGAGCAGTACAAAAGATATTCAAACAGATGAATGTTTAAAAACATAGATTTATACTATACAGATGAAATGTTTAAAAAACAAAATACAGATTTATACAGATGGGTGTTTATAAACAAAACTCTTTTAAAATAAAACCAAAATACAGAAATAATAATAAAACAAAATCCCCTACTGATAAAACCGTGATGTGTAAATAACCAAACTCTATCTTATTTTCAAGCTCAGTGTTCGGTGTACTAGTTAAAATTTCAAATGATAGACCGAAAAAACGTGAGGCAATGAAATATAAACCACATAAAAGCTTCCAAAAGAAAACAAAATACACAATCATGCGAAATGTACGCATAACAACCATGCATGTGACACGGTCTCAAACTTTTGAAAATTTTGCCGATGTTTCTGTAAATAAGCACATTTTGCATGGACGTTCATAAATTTTAAGTCGGTGACTTTGTATAAGAAAAGTGAACTGCAAATAACAAAAAACTTTCAAACGGACATGCGAAATGTACGTACACAACCATGCAAAATGTGCGAACACCAAAATTTTCTTAATCACGGCAACATCGGCAAAATTGCCAAGTTTTGAGGCTCTGTCACATACCATTTGCTCGTACTACCCAATCTCGCAGCGTTCATTAACTTTGAAATTGGTCACTCCGAACAGTGACATTTCGAACTGATAAGCGAAGCGTACGCTCATACACAAGTATGCGAAATGTAGTGCAACCACGCGAAATCTACGACGTAAGTATTTCTTTTTTAAACACATCGGCAAACTTGGCAGCTTTTGTTACCCTGTCACATGAAACTTGCCCGTAGTACCCACCACTGCCACTTTTATAAATTTACAGTCGGTCACTTTATACGAGAAAAATTAAATGCAAATAACACATTGAAACTTTCAAACTGATACGCGAACGCACATAACCAAGCAAAATGTACGAACCCAAACACTTCTGTTTAAATACCTCCGCAAGTCTGGCAGGTTACATGAAAATTGCCTGTACTACCCAGCGCCTCGACGCTCATAAATTAAAAGTCGGTCACTTCATGTAAGAACAGTAAACTGCCCGGGAAAAGTGATACAAAGAAAACTCCCCGCACTGATGTAAACCAAAACAGAATCCCACAAACATGTCATCACAGCAAAATGTCCCCGAAATAGTTTCTTTTTTTAAATGGAACTTTTTATTTTTCTTGCAAAAATTTGAAAGGTATGCTCGCAACTGAACTTTGTCCCTGTGCACTAAAATATCACATGGAAAATGACGTTACAGAGGGAACAGACAACTAAAAGAAAATTTTAAAATAGGTGGTATACGAATAAGCAAAATCTCGCATATACATTCCGTTTAGGAATGAGAACGTGCAGCTGACAATACAGGGATTCAGCACTTCATCTAAGATACTAAAAAATACAAGTCCTTTTGGGTCTGATGCTTCCGGCTAGATAATTGAACCTGCAAACTTATGAAGCACTATCATCCAAAACGCAACGGAAACGGAGATTGGCAAACCATAAAATGACAAAACGGACATTTAACTCAATCACAGGGAAGGAAAAAATCTGTCATTTCTTAATAACATATTGCCAATTCCCACAGCCACAGGAAACGGTTTGAGATTCCTAGGATCGGAAACTTTCTCCGGTCTAAAAATGAAAGAATGTTTTGAAATCATGCATCACTCTCAGCTGCTGTACGGACGTCACTTCTGTTCTTGTCAAGTTTTTTTCAGTTATTACAGGAGCAAAAAAATGCTACAGTACACTGGTCTTTCAACTCTACAAAAGTATAATTTCTGCGAATAGGACGTCATCATTCCACAAGAACACGCAAAAACAAAAGGGAATCTAAATCAACCTGGTTTTACATGACGTCCATCCCTGAAAAGGAAAGCAACAGAAAAATGTTTAAGAACTTACGCAAAGTCAAAACCGCAAAACGAGACTTCTATACTTCCGTCAGGGTTCCGGCCTTCCACACGTACAGGCCACCACTTCCTTCTATACATGTGAAGCACAACGTCACTTGTTCTGTTTGCGCTGCAGATCAACGAACTTCTCTGGGACCTTTGTCTTTTTAATCCACCTTTTCCCGCGGCATCTGTGAAAGCAATAAGAGAATTGAATATATTGGGAATTTCAAATAAAGACAACACAATCCATAAATCTTAGCAAAACTAACCGACAAGTGACTGGATACATTTTGTGTAGCATTGTGATTTTTCTATCTTTTTTTACTGCTATGGCCATATCGGGGTCTCCTGCCACATTATTCTGATATCGGATATTCAAAATCTCTCTAACCGTTGTATGTAGAGTCCCCCACTGAGAAGCAAGAAGGAATCCTAATCTTAGGTATGACCCGACAGCATAACCTATAACTGCGCGAAATTGACCGATTTTTTATTACATTCTAAGAGATCATCCATGCCGTTTTATTCTTCTGTCATTTACATCCTAATCCCACCTGAATTCAGCCGAAACGCATAAATTTTTCCGCAAAAGTCTAAGTGCGAATTGGCTTATTCTTTTAAGTGTTCAAGGGGAGGGGGGCAAAGCATCTGGACTGCGTTCAAGGGAGGTGGTTTAAAATTGGCAAAAGTCTGTGTACGTATTAACAGGGCTCGAAATTAGCGGGGGTCCGAGACCATCCTTTTTGGCTACCCAGAGTCCGACTGAGCCGCAAAAAATCAGGTCTTCTTGCGCCCTATTTTATCTTAACACGGTTCGGATCCTCCCTAAATAGCTTTGGACCCTCCTTTTTCAAAGACCCGGGTCTCAAGGACCCGGGCCTAAAAAAGCTAGTTTACAGCAGTGGCCCATTTTCAGCCGAAACTGAGCAACAATTTTCCGAGCAAACATTCCTAAACACTTTAATCCGTAAAATGAAAAGAGATGTTAGCCCAGAATTTGCAACCCTTACAATTAAGCCTGTATTTTTACAGCAGCATCTTACATATTCTTTAAAAAAAATGCCACAAATCACACCAAACACGCTAAAACAACATTTTCTCGTGAATCACAAAATAACCGCGCGTTTAACATGTGTGTATTTACCTTTCAGGCATATCCTCATTAACTTTTTATCCACTTTTAATTTTTTTAAAAATTATCCACATGTGTCCTGGACGCTTTCTGTATTGAAAGTGATGCCACCAAGAACAAAGCCGCGCGCATACACCTCGTTACAGCTTAATTTGCATACTGAGTAAAAAAAACATTCAAGTTCATGTACACAGATTTTACCAAACCTTACCATATTTTTTATATACTAACACAAGCTAAAAAATATCACCAAACGAGCATTTTAATGGCAGAAAACCTTTGCAAAATAACGGATTATTTAGCGCGTAAACAGTAACAGGACAAGCCAATCATAAAAGTATTGCTCACACAATTAAAACAGCGCACAATAATATACAGTCAGCCTGTCAGGAGCGTGGGAATCTCGAGTTTTTAGGCCGTTCACAGATCAAAGCAAGTCTACTGCAAAATAGAGCTTCTGGTACGCGTTTGAATTGGCAATTTCGCAGTGAAGGAGGACGGGAGTGTGGATGGAGAGGGGGAAGGGATCTGGGAAGCATATATGAAAGATAATTATGATATTTTTCGCGTGTAAATAGTAACAAGGCAAGGCAATCATAAAAGTAGTACTCAAACAAATAAAACAGCGCACAATAATACACAATCAGCCTATAAAATGTGCGTGAGAATCTCGCGCTTTAGCCCGTTCACAGATGTAAGCAAATCAACTGCGAATAGCCGTTTCGGTGTGTTTATCATTTCGCAGTTGGCGTGTGCAAGAGAGGTGGAGGAAAGGTGAGGGAGAGCTGACCGGCAAATCCTTTTTTTCACTTCATCTGAACCCAAATGCCCCCTACCCCGTTGTTGCGCCAATTTAACAGTACAAATACTACAGTTTTGGCTCGTTTTTATGTGCCAAAACGTAAAGTCAATGTGAAACGAATCGATTTCTCTCTCTCTCTCTCTCTCTCTCTCTCTCTCTCTCTCTCTCTCTCTCTCTCTCTCTCTCTCTCTCTCTCTCTCTTAAATAAAGCATACTCAAGATTAAGGACAGTGAGATAGTGAAACTCAGTTAAAACGATATTTTTTTAAAGGGAGGGGGGTGCACGTTATTGTCTTCAACTAGCTACACTAATGGGGCAACATATTTTTGAAGGATTGCGCCCTCCAATGAATAAAATAAACCGATTTTAATGCATTTATCAACTACCAATTTCGCACTGGTTGTGCATTGAAGAGAGAGGAGGGAGTTCTCGCCTGCAAAAATCTCAAGTTTAACGCTGTTAAACATATTTTATGACTAATAGGCTTTACTATCGCATTTTTGCTCTTGGGACGGGGGGGGGGGGGAGAGGAGTGCGGGAGGTCGCGCAACCTCTCTATTTGCGCTAATACAAAAATGTACTTTTGAAGTGTTAGTTTCAGTTAAAGTGAAATAAGCCGAATTTAAAAAAAGACAGGACAATTAAGATTAAGGTCACCAAGCAGTGAGAAACGAAACTCAGTTTAAGTGATATTGACGGAAAGACTGAGTGTATATTAGACTTTTACGCACATGACACACGCTTGTACACCCCAAAAATATAAATGGCACCACACAAGAATCTGCTTCTACACAGCGAAACCAGGCGAATTTGGGAGAATTTGGTGAACACAGCACTCAAGTTTAAGGGCATCAAGTAAATGAGAGATTGAGTCAATTTCAGCGACAGCCACAGAAAGAATGAGTGTGAATAAGACATGTACGGACACGAAACAGCATGTTCGCACAACAAAAAGTTATAAATTGCACTGAGAGTTTACAGTGACTGCAATTTACACACAACACGCATACATGTGGCTTGCTTACATAAAGAAACCAATAATAATATGTCAAACAAATGACTTGGTTAAAAAAAACAAGAATCTACGAAGATAAACAAACTCTAACGATTGCCTAATAAAATATGTGACACTTTGCTTCAGTTAAGCAAAAATATATACTTTAAAAAATGAAGTGGAAACTTTCTGATATTATCGTCCACTACCAAAAGGGGTGTTGCCTTGTTTACCCTCAACTTTAACTTTGATTTTTGGAGATTTATAGGCTACAAACAAAACAATAAATAACTTTAAAACGTATTTGCGATATTATTCTTCTTGTTTTAAATACAATTATACGGATATGTCACCCCAAAATCTACTAAAATGTCGGCCAAAAAGTAAACAACCACCCGGAGCCGGGTGGATCCCAACACGTGGTCGCGCTCCACTGACACATGTGCTAGCACCTGATTGGCTGAAATGTGATATAAAAATAGATTTCACACAGATCGAAAGATGTGTACGCCTTCTGATTGGCTCTCGTTCCACGTGCTTTTCTCACACAGAGTTCATGGTAGGTAGCCACCTATATGTTGGTGTGAGAATTATTTTACACAGAAAATTTGATGGTCTCTGTAAATTTCTGCGAAATGGGCATGTGGTCTCAGGTGAAAGCGCACACGCCCTGTTTCGCAAAATGAACCCCTTTTGCGAAACGGACGACCAGACCAAAATGCGAAACGGACCGAAATTCGGTCCGTTTCACTTAATCATTGCAACGTGATACACACCAATTCATCTTGTTTCCCGACGAAGCCGCATCCACAAGCACGTCCAGGAACAAAACGAACAGCCAACGAACGTCCATGCATACTTTTGAAAAGATTCAATGAAAAAAACATCAAAAGAAAAACAAGCATGTCCAAGGACATGACCCAGCCGAGTTACCAAACAAAGAAAGAGGGGAAAACTCTGAAACGAATACTGTTAGGCCAAAAAATGAAGAACTTTGTTTCTGAACGTAACTTTTTTCATAATTTTAATACATAAAAACGAGTTTTCCCGGGTTTAAGCTATCCAAAACCCAGAGGTTGGGTTTTGATGATTCACGGATTTACCGACATTTACACAATTTTACAACATACGCACATACATTCAAGCTCCCTATAATGATAGGACTAACCCAGTCCGACAAAGTCGGCTTGGTTAAAAAGACTGAGAGGAATGAATGGTTTGACAGTTCAGTAATGTACTACCATTAATTCCAGTTTTTGCCAAACTTCAAAATTCCGTCATTTCGGCAGTTTTTGGCAAACCGCAAAAGAAAATAATAGCCTTGTAGGCGAACGTCTGGGAAACCTCCCTACGTAACAGCTAAAGAATTGGAGAAAAACTGGATGGGAAGTACCAATTTAAAAATAGGTCAAAACGGGCACAAAAAGTGCCGCCATTTTGTCAGTTTTTCGTCAATCGTCAAAAAGTAATAGCCAGGTGGGCGACCACCCAGGAAACATTCCTGCCTAATATCAAAACGATTGGAGCAAAACTGTAGGAGGAGTAGCATTTTAAAGAAAAACTTTAACATACGCACATACATTCAAGTGATACGACTAACCCAGTCCGACAAAGTCGGCTGGTTAATAAAGTAGATAAAGTAGATAAGATGCATGCCAGGGTGTATGTAATTTTTATTCTAGCCTGGCCGACATTTTAGTAGATTTTGGGATGGCATATCCGTATAATTTTATTTAACACAGGAAGAATAATATCGCAAATACGTTTTAAAGTTATTTATTGTTTTGTTTGTAGCCTATAAATCTCAAAAATCAAAGTTAAAGTTGAGGGTAAACAATAATGCATCACAGCTGAAACCCCGTTTGTTTGCAATAGAAAACTTGCAATCAAACTCTTGCGCACTTTATTCGAAAAAAAAGTGTGATTAGGCGTTTTATATTTAAACGAAGAAAGTATTTTAGGTCTTGACAAATTTATTATAGTTTTGATCTGCCTCACTTTCATATAGCTTGATAACTTTCATAGCCTTCCCCTCGTAACCAATCACGATGTGTTGTTAAATTTAAATTTTATTGTCTCATAAATGCAACATCACAGGCTAGATTTATAATAGTTCCAATGAGATATAAAAAGTAAACCTTTTCATTCTGGCGTCTCGGGAGAAAAATAAAATATGCAAATTAGATGCGCCAACGACCAAATATGCCTGAGAATGTTTCTCAAAACGGACACAATAAAATGTTACGAAAATTTCCGGTATAGTCATAAGCACAGTATAACTATCCCAAAATAAACCTGTAATTCACAGTTCTTAGATAAAGTCTTGCGTTTTTTAATTTATCTATATTTTTCTCTGTGCTACCGCAAGTTTGAAGTTGAAAATGACTATTTTCACGGATATAAATGTTTATCAGGGAAAAACACGAGGTTTCTGGGCGATAGCTATCAGCTGTGGTCGCCATATTTCTCCGAGTGACGCTAATTCGCGACGAAAGGTCTGACCAAAACGTGCTAGTTGTTGTTTTTGTAAGCACAAAAGAAATATGAAAACCACATCTGACATAAAATCGAACATCTGTTGCCTGTTATAAATATATATTTGTGTAAAATCTTTAAGAAAGCATGACATGTTATCTTTTAAATATTTCAGAATTCTTAACCCGGAAAAAGCAATAGAGAAGCTTTTATTATTTATTTTCCCAGAAAGTCGAGAATAAAATGGTTATCAAAAAATAAATAAAATAGTTCCAAACACTCTCGGAGAATAAATACGCAGAATAATATGCAGGATAAGGAGCTGTCTTGGAATTAAATAAGCCAATTCGCACTTTGACTTTTACGAAAAGTTTGCGTTTCTGCTGAATAGCGCTGGGAAAAGGATATAAAGAAATGATAGAAAATACGGCAAAAATCAACAAAATTCCATTTTGTCAGAAACATATTCACATGTTGGCTAATAAAGGGACTGAATAATGTGTAAAATAGTTTTTTAAGAGATGATATGATGGCTTTTTAAATTTGAAAGTGTGTGTGTTGAAAGAAAATTAGAATTTTGATGTTTTTCCCTTATCAATTCAATTCAATTTTCAATTCAATTCAATGGTGTTATTCAGTGGCCCAGTGAGCCAATATGAATACAATATGGTGCAAACACACTTTCCAAGAATGGTTGTTGATGATCCTAACAAGTCTCATAAACATCAATATCTACAAGCAGAGAATAATAACTGAAATTTACTTATCATGATAGTACAGTAGCTGTAGCCCCTCGTTAATTCGTGCCACATGAAACCGGGCAATTTGGTACGGATTAACTGGGTGAACGAATTATCTGGGGGAAAACGGGTTTGAAATAGAGAAACTAGGACATAAACATGAGTACGAATAAAGCGGGGAAACCAATAAACCGGGGACGAATTAACGAGATTCTCCTGTATCTGCCACCTCGCATGCTTAAGTGCAAGTTCAGTTATATATACAGTAACATGAGGTAAAGTGACAAGTAATTATATACTTTAAAACAAATGATTATTTACTTTAATACAGTGTTCAGTAGCCAATTGTTTTTTGTTTTTTTTTTGTTTTTTTTTTTGTTTTTGCTTTTTTTTTGCTGGATATATTTGCTTCTTATACCTTACTTCCTATTCGGTTCACGATCAAGCACAAGCAGCTGTGATGCCCTATTATTAATATAAGCTTCTTTTGGTGCTTCTGAATCTATTTCCTCTTATTACTCATGTGGTCATATATAAACCACTGCCCTCTTTGTCACATTTAAGATTTAATAAAGTAGTGAACTAACAAGCATAACAGTCTTACTGTTTTTTAGTCTTCACATTGGCGACGAGGATAAAAAAGTAGAAACAAAAATGGCAGAAGCATTGCCGAGTTTTCCTAGTTTTGATGTCCATGGAGATTGTGCTACCGCCCAGAATTGGAACAAATGGATAGGAAAACTGGAGAATTTGTTCGTCGCAATGAACATTGAAGATGGCAGGCGTCAACGGGTTTTGCTACTCCACTACGCAGGAGACGATCTATGCGATGTTTTCTCAACTTTGGACAACACAGGTGACGATTTTGCAACAGCGAAAGAAAAACTGGGGGAATACTTTTAACCCCAAAAGAACAAAGCATTCGCCGTTTATTCGTTTAGACAGGCTAAACAGTTAAACAGAGTCCACAGATACTTTTCACACAAGACTCCGGCCACTTTCAAAGAACTGTGAGTTCGCAGATGTGGATAACGAAATCAAAAATCAAATTATCCAGCACTGTAGCTCACAACGTCTGAGGAGAAATGCGCTGAAAGACCACTCACTGGAGTTAAAAGGACTCCTTGATGAGGCACGGGCCATCGAATTTTCTGAACAACAGGCCAAAGAAATAGAAGGTGATGTTGTTAATAGGGTAAAAAACGTCCAGTGCCGCGTGCAAAAGCAAATAAAACAGTTCACAAACGTTGCTTTAACTGCGGGGGCAACTTCCTACATAGTGATACTCCTTGCCCAGCAAAAGGAAAGACTTTCAACTTCTGTAAAAAGAAAAATCATTTTTCTAAATGTTGCCGCACAAAGAGGGGGTAAATCAGGTGTGCTCTACTGCTGACGGAAGCAATGAGGCAATCACGATGCCTAACGAGAGCTATTATTTTTCCCTGAACCCTTCCGCAATAACAGTGCCAAAAATCCGTGTAAAGATAAACAACGTTTGGCAAGCCGTGCTGGTTGATAGTGGCTCCAGTGTTAACGCTGTGAGTGTTGAAACAGCGTCGAGACTTGGTGCTAAAATTTCAAGGGCAAACACCAAACTATTTCTGTATGCGTCGCAAACTCCACTGGCACTAGTAGGTCAATTCACAGCAACAGTGGAATCTAAGCGGAAGATAGTGACACCAAAAGTTATTGTCAAACATGCACAGATTCCGTTGCTAGGCTACGAGACGGCTGTTGACCTATCTGTGCTTAAGATAGTAAACACTCTCGAAAACGCAAAAAACAGAATCGCGCAACAGTACCCAAGTGTGTTTGCTGGCCTTGGAAAGACGAAGGACTGTAGCGTCAAATTACACATTGACAGAACTGTGAAACCTGTCAATCAGTCTCATCGCCGTATCCCGTTTCACAAGCGACAGGCCGGAGAAGAGTGCGTGGAAAAGATGTTGCGTGATGACATCATTGAACCAGCCACAGGTCCCACAACGTGGATCAATCCAATCGTATTAGTGCCCACGCTAAATGGATCCACCCGGATGTGTATCGACATGCGTGAAGCAAACAAGGTTATTGAACGAGATGACATCATTCATCAACTGAACGGGGCCAAAGTGTTCAGCAAAATTGACATGAACTGTGGGCACAACCAGTTGGGGCTACACGAAGATTCAAGGGACATTAGTACTTTTAGCATACATAAAGGTTTGTTTAGATATAAGCGTCTGTTTTTTGGGGTTAGCTCAGCTGCTGAAATTTTTCATGAGAAAGTCAGAACTACACTGGCTGACATTCCTAATCAGGTCAATATCAGTGATGACTTGTTTGTGTACGGTGAAAACGTGCAGGAGCATGTGCAAAGCTCTGCACTATGTCCTGAAACGGTTCCATGAAAAGAATTTAACTGTTAATGTTAACAAGTGTCAGTTTTATCAGTCATCTATCAGTTTCTATGGCAGGATTTTCAATGAATCAGGTCTTTTACCAGATCCGAAAAAGGTTGAGGTAATAAAAAATGTCAGTCCGCCCGAGAATGTTTCTCAGTGCCGTAGCTTGTTGGGGATGACAAATTATGTCTCAAGGTTTATTCCGAATTACTCAACTCTGACAGTTCCTATCAGGGAACTGATAAAGAAAAACGTTGTTTACAAATGGGGAGAACAGCAAAAAAAAAGCCCTGAGAAACATAAACTACAGCCTAACAGACTAAGTTATGGCGTATTTTGACCCAAAAAAAAATACAGAAATGTTGGTCGTTGGTGCATCCAGAATTTTAATGCAAGAGGGCCTTGTCATTATAGAACGGGAGGCATTTGCAATTGCATGGTCATGCCACCATTTCCGTTTATTTTTGTATGGAGAACCTTTCCTAGTTTTCACAGATCACAAACCACTGTTAAGTTTGTTTAATAACAAAAGTTCGAAGCCATCTGCTAGGATCGAAAATTGGTTATTAAAACTACAGGGCTTTGGGTTTGAGGTAAGGTTCAAAAAGGGCACCGATAATCCGGCCGATTATATGTCCTGGCATCCACAATCAGGTGGTTCTTGCGTAGTTACAGAAAATGGGGATCACTATGTGAACATGATTATTGAAACCTCAAAACCAAAAGCGTTAAGTGTTGAGGAAATTGCTCAAGCCACATTGGAAGATGACACTCTCCAATGTGCAATGTATCACCTCAGGGAAATGGAATTTAGAAAATTTCTCTTCCGCAAATGTGATTCACAATGCACTTAGAATTATGGAAACAGTGCGTGATGAATTGACCTCTGTAGATGGTAAGTTTGTACTTAGGGGTGACAGAATTGTGATTCCAGAGAAATTACAGGAGCGGGCGATAGAACTAGCACATGAGGGGCACCAAGGTCAAGTCAAAACAAAAATGCTGCTTCGAAGCTAGGTGTGGTTTCCAAGAATTAACAGAATGTGTGAAAATGCTGTAAAGAGCTGCCTACTTTGTCAGGTGGCTACACCACAAAATGTGAGTGAGCCGTTGAAAATGTCAAAATTACCAGAGAAACCGTGGGACGAAGTGAGTGTTGACTTTTGTCAAATAGGAAATGAATATGCCTTAGTCATTTTAGATGAATACTCAAGGTATCAGTTGTTGAAATCGTTTCGTCGACTTGGGCAAACACCCTTATTCCAAAGCGTGATAGTGTTTTCAGTATTTTTGGCATGCCACTAGTGGCAAAAAGTGATAACGGGCCTCCATTTCAAAGCGAATATTGCCGTAAATTTTCAGAGTATCTGGGGTTTAAACATAGGAAAATTACTCCGTTTTACCCGTGTTCAAACGCCGAGTGTGAACGTTTCATGGGTAGTTTGAAAAAGCTTTTACATACATCAAACATTGGAAGCAAGATGTATATGCTTTTCTCAGAAATTATCGTGCTACGCCTCACAGCACAACAGGCTACGCGCCTGCGACAGCACTTTTTGGTAGACCCATTAATATTAAACTTCCGTCTGTCGGTGTGAAAGCGCGTGAGGTACAGTCATTTGATCATCGTAGGATGCGTGAAAATGACCGCAGAAACAAACAAAGCATAAAGTATTATGCTGAGAACAGGCGTTGCATCAAGGAGAATGATATAAATATTGGTGATACTGTCCTTGTAAAGCAACCAAAAATAAATAAGCTATCTACTCCTTTTCATCCGTTTCCAATGACTGTGGTTCAGAAAAATCATAGCACGATCACTGCAAAATCTCCGGCTAGATCCGTCACGAGAAATTCTTCTCATTTCAAAAAGGAGCAATCACCAAACAGATTTCATACTTTTAACCCGGAAATTGATTATGAGAGAAGTGATGATGAAGTTTACTCACCATCACAAGCAATCGTTAAAAGGGAGGAGATTGTTGAGAAACCAGTTCGGCGATCTATTCGTGTGAGTCAACCGCCAGAGAGGTTAATAGAAACAATGTAAATAACATACATGTTTTATACAGCTGCAGTTAGTCACAAATTAAAATAAATAAGCCACAGTTTTCGTCAGTTAATCCCTTTTCTTGTTTTTTGTTGTCAAAAAGTGTGACAGTTTATATAGTCATGTGTTTGTGAATGCACATCACGTCTAAAAAGCAGGCAAAATTATATCTGGATATTTTCAGTTGCAATGTTTACATTTCAAGGTCAAACATCAGCTCAAACTGTAGTTGCAATATTTTTAACGTAGTTTACCATTAGCTGTGTGTGTAACTTTGCTCTGTTGCACGTGTAATATGTAAAACAGTTTCTAAAAACTAGACCGAAATTCGCACAGCGAATTAGACCCCACTTGGAATGATAACTTAAAACGGAACGTAGATTATATTACTAATTGTTTACAATTTTCACATGTCTGAATGTAGAATATCCTCTTAAATACTGCCAACTATACCGGTAAGGTCAAGGTAAAAAAATGTTATCAGGTGTACCACTTCAGATGACCTCTATTCATGTGACAAGTTTGGCTGGTCTAGTTTCAACGGTCTCGGAGGACATGTCTGGAAACTGATTGCTCTATCTGTTACCGTTTTCGAGATAAGGGCCAAATTCCGGTTTGGGGCTGGAAAGTGACCTGGAGGTCAAGGACACCGGAAATTATACCTTACGTATCGTCGTATAGGGGGTGGAGGTCGAAAATGAGGTCAAAATTGCTCTATCTCTTACCGTTTTCGAGATAAGGGCCAACATCCGGTTTGGGGCTCGAAAGTGACCTGGAGGTCAAGGACACCGGAAGTTATACCTTACGTAACGTCGTATAGGGGATGGAGGTCGAAAATGAGGTCAAAATTGCTCTAACTCTTACCGTTTTCGAGATAAGGGCCAACTTCCGGTTTGGAGCTCGAAAGTGACCTGGAGGTCAAGGACACCGGAATTTATATCTTACGTAACGTCGTATAGGGGGTGGAGGTCGAAAATGAGGTCAAAATTGCTCTAACTCTTACCGTTTTCGAGATAAGGGCCAACTTCCGGTTTGGGGCTCGAAAGTGACCTGGAGGTCAAGGACACCGGAAGTTATACCTTACGTAATGCCGTATAGGGGGTGGAGGTCGAAAATGAGGTCAAAATTGCTCTAACTCTTACCGTTTTCGAGACAAGGGCCAACTTCCGGTTTGGGGCTCGAAAGTGACCTGGAGGTCAAGGACACCGGAAGTTATACCTTACGTAATGCCGTATAGGGGGTGGAGGTCGAAAATGAGGTCAAAATTGCTCTAACTCTTACCGTTTTCGAGACAAGGGCCAACTTCCTGTTTGGGGCTCGAAAGTGACCTGGAGGTCAAGGACACGGGAAGTTATACCTTACGTAACGTCGTATAGGGGGTGGAGGTCGAAAATGAGGTCAAACTTGCTCTAACTCTTACCGTTTTCGAGATAAGGGCCAACTTCCGGTTTGGGGCTCGAAAGTGACCTGGAGGTCAAGGACACCGGAAGTTATACCTTACGTATCGTCGTATAGGGGGTGGAGGTCGAAAATGAGGTCAAAATTGCTCTAACTCTTACCGTTTTCGAGATAAGGGCCAACTTCCGGTTTGGGGCTCGAAAGTGACCTGGAGGTCAAGGACAACTTCCGGTTTGGGGCTCGAAAGTGACCTGGAGGTCAAGGACACCGGAAGTTATACCTTACGTAACGTCGTATAGGGGGTGGAGGTCGAAAATGAGGTCAAAATTGCTCTAACTCTTACCGTTTTCGAGATAACTCATTGTTTTTCTTAAATGACGTTTTTCGCGATTTCAAGGTCATGGTCAAGGTCAAGGTCAAAAATTTTTATCGGTTACTTCAGATCACATTGTTTTTTATATATGTGCCAAGTTTGGCTGTTCTAGCTTCAACGGCCTTGCAGTAATAGCCTGAAAACCTTTTGACCTTTTTCGCGATTTCACCTTGACCAGTAAGGTCAAGGTCAAAAATTTTTATCAGGTGCACCACTTTTGGTGATCCTCCATACATGTGCCAAGTTTGGTTGGTCTAGCTTCAGCGGTCTCGGAGGAGATGTCTGGAAACCGATTCGGCGGAAGAGGAAAAAAAATAAAAAAAAGCGAGAAAAAAAAGGAAAAATAGGTGAAGAATTCGAGGCAATCCATCCCCATTTGGCATTTTCAATGCCAAGTGGGAATAAGTGTTCGTTTTAAAAGATGTTTCAGTGTCTCTTTGTCTAAACTTGGAAGCGCATTTGTAAAAAAAAATACTGTCATTCGGAATTTTAATTTCTATAAATAGAGTATTTTTTACTGAGAAAGGGAGGGATGTGATGCCCTATTATTAAAATAAGCTTCTTTTGGTGCTTCTGAATCTATTTCCTCTTGTTACTCATGCCATGTGGTCATATATAAACCACTGCCGCTTTGTCACATTTAAGATTTAATAAAGTAGTGAACTAACAAGCATACCAGTCTTACTATTTATTAGTCTTCACAGCAGCTATTTAGTACATGCCTACAGACACACAGATCACAAGTACATGCAGGCACTATCTCGACCCATGTATAGTTATAGCTACCTCTAACCAAAGAGTAACACTGCGTGTATTCTCAGCCTATACTGAAATAAACGCTTATATATTGGAATTCACGTTACACATGCAATTTTCACATTCAGGTCACAGATAACTGGGGCAATTGGGGATAGAAGGGAATGGAGGTCGGGGTATGTTTTTTTAATTGGTTTGCTGGGTATATTTACTTCTTATACATTACTTCCTATTCGGTTCCCGCTCAAGCACAACCAACATTTCTTTATAATTTATCCAAAAAAATTGCAGTCGAAACAACACCGCCATCGGAAAGACCCGGAAGTGCGAACTGGCTTATTTAGGAGTAACATGGTGTGAAATACCCGGAACCACAAATTTGTTTAAAGGTCTGCAAGACTTCTTTGAAAACACTCTCATTCACACCAAGTTATCTCGTTTTATTCTAAGTTTTATTTTGAAATTATTTTCTGTTGTGATATTTCACAGGATTTGTAGAACATACCAAAATTTTCATGCACTCCTTCCATGTCGCAATCCACCCAGACACCTTACCGTAAACCCCCAAACTGCAATCCACCCAGGGTCAAAACAATGCAAATTATCGACTATCTCTATGTTTTACGGTAAACTATTCACATGATATATATTTATGTATTAACAAATTCTTCTCTTTCAGCTAAATTCGGTATCTTTATATCTGAACTTTAATAGCCAGAATATATGTAGAATATGTGCATATAATATAATATAATATATATATATATATATATATATATATATATATATATATATATATATATATATATATATATATATATATATATATATATATATATATATATATATAGATCTAAAACCAGTCATAGGGAGACCATGCCTTTAATATAGCACTTAGGGAGACCATTTGTATATTTTTTACCTTTGAGTTTAGAAAGACAAAAATTACCAAAAAATGTTCCTATACGTTGTAGATAATGGGTGTGATTTTTTCTTCTTGTCATATTAAGTAGCAAAAAATAAACAAAAAAGTTGGTCTACGTATTTTTTCTAGATTTTCCTTGGCATTTTAGGCGACCTGGCTAAAACCACGGAATTTCCCGGGTCTCCGTAAGTGTGTGGTTTAATGCTCTGTATATTTGGTCTCCCAAAGTAGCATATTTTGCTACTAGTTGGGTGTTTTTGAAGATTTATTTTAAACCTATGTTTATTATTATTGTTATTTGTTATGCATATGCATTGTGTATAAGTTATACGCATGTACGACAGCCTTGAGAGATGACACTATGCACATATTACCAATGACTGTGCCATTTAGTTCTACTTAGCATGCAAATATGTGCAAGATGCTTCATGTTTCTGGTTAAAATATTGTTACGTGACATTTAAACTCTGTAACATTACTTAGGAAAGAAAAGAATTGAAGTAGTAATTAATGATAAACAAAATGTCTCTTCAAGTTGCATATATGGTCGCCTTAAG
Organism: Protula sp. h YS-2021; assembly: GCA_949752745.1. Lineage (NCBI taxonomy): Eukaryota > Metazoa > Annelida > Polychaeta > Sabellida > Serpulidae > Protula > Protula sp. h YS-2021. The sequence goes on along the minus strand of OX457032.1, from coordinate 36,968,050 downwards.
TCGGTTTATACACCCAGAAATATACAACCAGCAATAAGGAGACCATATATTTTTCATGAATATGTGCAAGATTTTTATATTATTAAGACAAAAAAGTGCTAAATGTTATTTTAAATTCCTAAGAAATCATTTTGGTAGGGAAAAAAAGAGCAATGAATATTAAAAAAATGGCCTTTGAAGTGTTTTGTATAAGTGTGAAGCATAGTCCCCTTAAGTCGGTTTACACACTATATATATATAAAGTAGGGATACGTTTCATTACGTCATAATGTTTATTACGTCATAATGCATCTTGCTCTCAAGTGTTCGTTTCTTTGAAAAAATGCCTGTTTACAGTGCTAAATTATCCTTTTCTTCAATTTCGTGCTAAACCATGTATAAGCATGCTGAGCAGTTAAGGAAAAAAATACTGGTTGCTATAATATTTTTAAATACATAATATATAGCGGATCTTAAATAAAAATGGCAGTTTTCCCCGGTCTACTTAAAGCTGATTTTTTGGCACTAATGTTTATACAAGGTAAAAAGTTTAGGATCAAATTGAAAGCTTGTTATCAAGTTTCAACACACAAATTTAATTTTAAACCAAAGTATGTTATATTCGTTATGCTATAAAATCATTCGTTTTTGTTTGCTGAGTAGTTTCGTAACGTTTAAACACGCTAAGAAATAAGGAAACCTACTTTTGGTCTCCCTAAATTTTAGGTCTCCCTAATACTGGATTTTTTAGCAAAAATGGTCCCCGTATTGCTGGAGGTACACTTCTATATATATATATATATATATATATATATATATATATATATATATATATATATATATATATATATATATATATATATATATATATATATATATATATATAATATAAATGTATATACATCTGTATATATAAAGTCTTCTCAGTAGTAGGGAAACAAGAGTTCTGGATCAGGAAGTGACATCACTTCCTGATTCTCAACTCTTGTTTGAGTCACGTGACCAACCGCTCCCCCCTAGGCGACCTAACCCTAACCCTAGGACATACTATGTGCGGAACAGCATAATAGGCGGCGTAACCACGGACCTCTCCCCCCAGGACATATTATGTGCCGACCCCCCGACCCCCGGCAGAGCAAAATTCAGCCAAATCAGCAAAAAAAAGTGGTGTTTGACGAGTTACACACCATTTTTGACGAAGTCTAAGTGTTATAAAAGGATGGGTGAGAACCCCACTCATATTAACGATTGATGCAACAACAATGGCAGCCAGTTCAGTAAGTGGTTATAGACTTTTTGCATAGGTGGTTATAAGCATAATGGAACCATTTTTAAAAAGTGAAAAAGCTAGATAACTTTCGTCATTGTGGACCGATTTGAATTAAAATTTTACCGTTTGATTCAGTTTTATATATCTAGTTTTGACAAAAGGTGGTCACAGGCTATTTGCACAGGTGGCTGTATGCATAATTTTGGCATGTCGCCATTTTAACTTTAAAAAAGTGAAAAAGTGAGATAACTTCCGTTATGGTTAACCGATTTGAATGAAAATTTCACCGTTTGATTCAGTTTTATGTCTAGTTTTGACATTAAGTAATCATAGGGCTATTTGCACAGGTGGCTGTAAGCACTTTGTGGAGCACGTCTATTCAAAGATGTGTTCGAGTGGAAACCCCCTCCCCCCCCCCATTCAAACATGTGTTCGAATGACAAGCCTCCCATTCAAAGACGGTGTTCGTATAACAAGCGCCCCATTCAAACGTGTTCGAATTATCTTTGGAAAAACATATTACGCCATGGTATTGTTCAACATGTTGTCATCATAAAATTTTGCATTTTTAGGTATCTTCCCACAAATTTCGTAACTTGGAAATGAAGAGCTTTGGCGGAAAATACAAAAGCCCTGAGTCGTATAAATGGATGAACGAGACGCACATTTCGCCCATTTCAGTTCTAGCAGTTGATGTGACAACAACAACAATGGCAGCGAATTCAGACGCATCAGTCTTCTGTCATGATTGCAATGTATCATTTCCATCTCTAGAATTGTTCGTAGCACAAACATGCATTCCAGCTAAAATGAAACGTGAAGAGCATGGGAAAGGAGTGAAGAGACAAAACATGGAACAGGATGACATTTGGACATACGGTCCAGTCTTCTGTATGAAATGCAATGTGGAATTCTATCTATGGATGCGTTTGAGGCACATACATGAAGTAAAGCTGAGATGAGAACTACAGTGAAACATGCTCGTGAAGAGCTTGTTCGAGAGATTGAAGCCAAGAGACGAAAGACGGAACAAGATGGTATTGACAGACCTGATCCATCCCGAGCCATGGATGCGGTGTCATATTTCTATCTCTGGAAATGCTTGAGGCACGTGCGTGTGTGAAGATGGCATAACAAGCTGCAAAAAGACAAAAGACGGGGCAAGTAGGGAGAGGCAGAAGAGTTAGTCTTGGTGAAAACGCGCAGGAAAAACGGTTTGAGTCTGAAGATGGATCGCATTTACTACTTGAAATGCGACAACAAGAGAACCGAATCAAGACACATTTGTTGGAGAAGTTAAACCATGGAATGAAATGGTATATTGTGGTGCATGCTCGCTTCAAGAAACAAACGCCAAATGCTGAAGGCGTCATGATAGAGCAAGTAGATAATGCCTTTATCAGCAGTCTAACATATACAGCATACAATCCAGCGGATATTGAGCAGGACTTGCCAGAAGCCTATACAGAATTGCTTACCAAGTTTGATGAACATAAACGACAAGGCTCTGGCTGGGTGTTGGACAACATACTATACATTGAAGTACATACAGCTACGTTAATGCCTCTGGAAGCAAGAAGTTTTATCCAACTGCTGGAGAAAGTGAAGAATACGAAGGGTGTGTTAGACATTAAGAATGAAGACAACAAGTGTTTCTTATGGTCCGTATTGGCTCATCTTCACCCTTCTTCGATTAACTCAACTCGCGTGAATCAATACAAACGATTTGAGAACGAATTAAAGGCAGAGGGCATGACATATCCTCATCTATTACCGACATTCCAAAGTTTAAAAAGGAGAATGATGTGTCCATCAACGTGTTTGAATATGAACAAGATGTAGTTGTTCCTATGCAACTTAGTCGAAACACCAGTGCGAGAGAAATCAACTTACTTCTGATTAGCAATGACAAGAAAAGGCATTACTGCCTTATCAAGAATTTTAGCAGACTTATGGCCTATCGATCAAAGTATAATGGAACAATGTTTTACTGTTTCAACAGTCTTCACGGGTTTTTGCGCCAAGATCTTTTAGACAAGCATCGCGAAGTGTGTGGCAAGCATGGAGCACAACGTTTATCATTCCCCAAGGAACCTTTCATCAAGTTCAAGAATGTAGCCAAACAACAGCGAGCACCTTTTGTGATTTATGCCGACTTTGAATGTATCACGCAAAAGCATGAAGAAGGAGACAAGTATCAGCATCATCGTCCAAACAGCTTCGCTTATGTGGTTGTCACATAATATGAAACACGTGCACTAGTCGTGTATCGAGGAGACAATGCCATGAAAGTCTTTTTAGACAATATGATGAATGAGCGTGATCGTACTGTGCGTCTTTTAGACCTGCCAAAGGATATGGTGATGACTTATGAAGATGAAGAGAATTTCAAGAACGCCGTCGATTGCTACATTTGGCATGAGCCTCTAGGAGCGGATCGTGTGAGAGATCATGACCATATCAATGGCAAAAACCGCGGAGCTACACATAACGAATGCAACTTACAATCGACTTAGAAAGGATAAGCAGGAGGATAAAGATTCTTTTATCATTCCTGTGTTTTTCCACAATTTACGAGGCTATGACAGTCATTTGATCACGGAGGAATTTGGAAAATTCCCATTCCGAGCACCATTGAGAAATATATTGCATTCACCATGAGCAATCTTAAATTTACAGACAGCTGTCAGTTCATGAGTACTTCTCTACAGAAGTTGGTATCCAACCTTGTGGCAGAAGGGAAAGATAACTTCTACAACACGACTTCTCACATCCACGACAGTGCCCAACATGATTTGCTGCTGAGAAAGGGAGTGTGCCCCTACGATTACGCGGACGAGCCATGTTGCAAAGCATGCCAGAAAGTGGATTTCTGTGGGTGAGCGAGCCAGAATCCCTCAACTTCATGGATGTGGCTGAAGATGACGACATTGGGTACATTTTAGAAGTGGATTAAGAATACCCCCCGGCAATCTATGATCGTCATCATCACTACCCAGTGGCTCCAGAACGGAAATGTATCAAAGTTAGAGAATTGTCAGAGCACAGTCAGAAGCTCATTCCCAGCTCGTGTGACAAGAAGAAATATGTGCTTCATTATAGGAATTTACAGCAGTATGTTTCACTGGGGTTGAAAGTTACTAGGGTGCATCGTGCCATCATGTTTGCAAAGAGCAAATGGTTGGAGAAATACATCACCTTGAACACGGAAAGAGAAAATTGGCCAAGAACACGTTTGAGAAAGACTTCTTCAAACTCATGAACAACTCTGTGTTTGGCAAAACCAAGGAAAATGTGAGAAAGCGCATGAATGTTGAACTCGTCGACAAGGAAAATCGGTTCAAGAAACTCGTGGCCAAACCTTTCTTCCAAAAATTTAGAATGTTCAACGAAAATTTAACTGCTGTACATTTACGCAAAGTGGATTTGCGTCTGAATAAACCCATTCAAGTCGGCTGCACCATTCTCTACCTCAGCAAAGTGCTGATGTTTCACTTTCATTACAACTACATCATGGTCAAGTATCCCAACGCCAAGTTGTTGTTCAGCGACACCGACAATCTATGTTATGGCATAGAAAATGAAGATATCTACAAGGATATGCAGCAAGATGCTGACCTGTTCGACACAAGTGACTACACTCCAGATCATTTCCTGCATTCCAACGCAAACAAAAAAGTGCTTGAGAAAATGAAAGATGAGACGGCAGGCACCCCCATTGAACAGTTTGTTGGGCCGAAAATGTACAGTATGATGTATGGCGGGAAAGAAAAACATACGGCCAAAGGCATCACTCGCGCTTGTCAAAGACGTATGAAACATAAGCAGTATAGAGACAGTTTGTTCAACCAAACTCAAACGATGGCTACAGGACGCATCATTTGAAGTCATGACTACCAACTTTTCTAGGAGAAGTTGAGGAAAGTGGCTCTCTCTTCCTATGATGACAAGCGATACGTGCTGAATGACGGCTATTCCACTTTGGCGCATGGACATTACAAGACGACAATATAAAAGAGAAAGACTCTCAGAGCTATTTCAGGTGTGAACACTGAAGCGTTAACATGGATTACAATTGCAAGAGATCTGCAACGGACATGGATACATTTGCTGATACAGTCAAAGACTTAAAAGTGAAAAATCCTGCTAATACCAAAAATTATGGAACAAAGTAGTGATGGAATAGTGAACATTCGCAAATACCTCAGAGATGAGGAGACTGGAAGAAACCGTCCTACGAAAACAGGAATTTTGCTGACAATACCTGAATGGAAAATGCTGAAGAAGCAGGTGAAAGAAGTAAATAAAAGGCTTCGAAGACAAGGAGAGAGCGCATAAAAAGGGTACTGTCATAATGAGCGCATTAATGTTTAATGATGGTGTTTACTTCAACGTGAATAACATGAAGGAAGTGAAGATAAATTCTGCTTATCGGTTTAAACCTGAAATGTGGAAAGACTTTCAAAACATACCGCTTCAACCTGGGTTTAAACACAAACTTGAAGATAATGTTGAAGTGTTAGTGATTGGACATGATTCTAACATACGTGTTAGATTCTGGAAAAATCTTTTACAGGATTATCCAGAGGATTATAATGAAGATGTACCAGATACTCCATATACAGATTTGATTGACTTTAAAATGAAGAATGGCGCGCAGTCATACAATTCCTAGAGATCATGCAGCATCCGCTCTTCGCCATCATCTGAGCAAAAATACCTCCCTGTCACAGACAAGAGAGCTCATAGTTGATCTGACTGTTGAACGAGATGGAGGACTTTTTATCAGATTATGAATTCAATTCATTACAGATGGATTCTCATATATGAGAAACACATGTGATGACATTGTGCTAAGACATTTTGGAAAGTATATCATACTATTGCCTGACGAACAATCTGTGTTGAAGGATCATCTAGAGAAGCTGAGGATACCTGGCTTTCTTCTTCTACTCTCAAATGATTTTGAAGTGCGTATGACTAAGAATTGCATAGACGTGTTTGCACAATTTCGCCACATGACGAGCTTAAAGAACACTACGACTTCATCACCCTCAGCACAGTGGAATAGAACGGGCTGTTACAAGCATTGGATTGGGAAAAACCTGACGCTTGAATTCAAAGAGGAAGGAAACAATTCATGCAGGTTACCAAATCCATTGAGCTGACACATCCCTTGCGGGTGATGGACATAGACATAAATGAAGATTGATATGAACTGAAACTGTCTGAACATGAAACTGTTAAAATGATAAAGTTTGATGATGTGAGTTATGTGAGTTTTCATAGCATTTAAAAATACGGATGTAATGTCTCTGACACATATATTAAAAATAGATTGTAATATAAAAAACGAGGCAAAAGACAATATGGCAACTCAACAAAACGCGACCGCTGTTAGTTCCAAAACCAACTAACGTAAACACACACATTACCCCAGTGATCGTGTAAACGTAATCAACATACGCAACATACGTAAAACTAAATAACGATACCGAAAATCCCGAAACTTGGATTTCGTATATGGTAGAGTAAATAACACGATCACACAAGCGGTTTCGAACCTCTATGGTTCTCATCAGGCGATTTCTAACCCACACATATAAGCGGTCAGGGATGAATTTCCCTAAAAAGCCCTTCGAGATTCAAAAAGGATGTATCTAACCCAAGACCGCCACATATGTGATAGTCGTGGTACACATGTAAAAACCATGTAAAGGGCCGATTTCCAAGAGAAATCTACAGTCCGTAAAACAGGGGATTAGTAAAATGCTAACATGCGTTGTGTTTACAAATAATTAAAAGTGAGACACCATTAAATAAAGTATTTAATAGTGGAGTAGGTTCCCCATTCGAAACGAAATGAAAATTAAATATTAGACGAGGCAATATCCCGAACAAGGTTCCCAAGTAGAACCCAAAGAAGGTTGAATTACCAAAAGTAATTAAAGCTATTCTAGGCTATTTAATCCTTTAGGAAACACGGACCTAAGCCTTTGAATCCAGTTTGATTCAATTTTAAGCCTTAGACTCTTAGCATTTTCACTCTTGGGGTTCAGATGAATGAAATCTAAGATGAAGATCTCAATGTCCATAATCCCATTGTGACCTTTACTACTAAAGTGGAAAGATCTTAAATTATCTGCAGTCAGCCGTTCTACAGTGCTGAAATGTGACTGGAAGCGGTCCATTAGCCTCCTTCCTGTTTGTCCTACATATTGTTTATTACACACTTTACATTGAATCGCATAAATAAGGTTATTCGATTGGCAAGATGGCAAGACTAAGACAAATGTTTCTTGCCAATCGAATAACCTTATTTATGCGATTCAATGTAAAGTGTGTAATAAACAATATGTAGGACAAACAGGAAGGAGGCTAATGGACCGCTTCCAGTCACATTTCAGCACTGTAGAACGGCTGACTGCAGATAATTTAAGATCTTTCCACTTTAGTAGTAAAGGTCACAATGGGATTATGGACATTGAGATCTTCATCTTAGATTTCATTCATCTGAACCCCAAGAGTGAAAATGCTAAGAGTCTAAGGCTTAAAATTGAATCAAACTGGATTCAAAGGCTTAGGTCCGTGTTTCCTAAAGGATTAAATAGCCTAGAATAGCTTTAATTACTTTTGGTAATTCAACCTTCTTTGGGTTCTACTTGGGAACCTTGTTCGGGATATTGCCTCGTCTAATATTTAAAAATAGATTGTAATGGATGGCATTTATTTATCAATGTGTTGAGTGCATTTGTTTACATGTATTGAATGTGTTTGGAAATAAATTTTATAATTAGAGTTTGTAAATAGAGTTTGTAAATAAAGCTTGTAAATAAAGTTTGTAAATAGAGTTTGTAAATAGAGTTTGTAAATAGAGTTTGTAAATAATGTTTGTAAATAGAGTTTGTAAATAAAGTTTGTAAATAGAGTTTGTAAATGGAGTTTGTAAATAGAATTTGTAAAATAATGTATAACACAATAAACAAGAAAGTTGCGTGAAACTTGTTTTTTATTTATCATAAATGAAATTGAACAATTATCAACAACTTAACTTATATAAGTTAACTAATATAATTCTATATATAACATTAATAAAACAATGGTTTATAATGTTTATATACAAAATCCTTTACAATAAAATCACCATCACTTCTTTTCAATATATTTACAATATCAAACATACTCTGATCTCTAGCTCTATGCAATATATAATATGCACAATAAAAACCACATGTAGATGATATTGGTGTTTGTAATGGTATGGAATTATACATATAGTCATTACTTAAAAACTTTTCTAAATGATTATCTAGAGGTAAAAGTCCATAAGAGTCAAAATATTCTACAGGGTCTTTGTCAAAATATGCTGCCACCCAATGCTATCCTGGTTCATCATGATCGTCTGTGTTGATGGCATAGGCACCGCGTTGTAAAGATGGTAACTGGTCCATGGAAAACACACCTTGAAACAAGTCTTTTGTCATCCAATCATGGATCAATATGGCATTGATCTGCTTCGTGTTTATGACCGGTAGTCGAATTTGATGCTGCGATTTCCACTTATTTCAATAATGTTATCAAATTCAGCATAGACTATGACATTGACTGTATTTTGCAAGCAGCTGCCAAAATTTATTTCCAGCCCGCAAATTCCCATGCTTGATAAGGGGATAATGATCATCACCATCATAATCAGGTGTTAAGTCAAAGGAAAATAAAACATAACCTCTAGGCCAATCTTCCCGTTTTATGACGGAACTTTTCTCACAATTCAATCTATCAAAAGATTTGTAAAGAGTTTCAAAAGCGTCCAGGTATTTGTTCCGCGTAATGTCAAGTTTGAGAGGTTTGGATAGGACTGGTTCACCATTTGTGTACAGTTGCATGTAGTCAAGATCAAAATGTTCGAAATTGTATGGATTTTTCAATGCTGTTCCACCAAAAGATTCATTATGAACCAGTCCAATGACAATACGTTTTGATAACTGACCAAAAAAGATGTTATCTTTCACAAAAGATTGAAATCCTGCTGGAATGGCCAAAATTTTACATTCTTTTGTAGTAATAAGAAACTTGGCAGGACTTTTCATCAATGCCTCTGCATGTCCTAACTGAATACCTGGACTAACCCTCACTTTGCGAATGGCTAAAAACGCCTCTTTCACTTCTACCTTATGGGTATTATTTGCAACCATTAATACATATTCATCTTTTTGACACAATTTCAAACTGATGCCATTAGGAAGATAACGATCCTGCTCAAGCAAATCTATCCTTAAACCACCTGTTAGCATAAAATAACGGCTTAAACGTGTATGCAAATAACGATTTTGTAAGCCATTGTTTCCTTGCTCAGCTAAGTCATCACCGTCAGCATTGACATGAAACCCTGATACATATCTTTCATGATTAGCCCTTTTCACATCATAACTATTCATTGACACGGCAGTATCCTTATACATGAAACGCATAGAGCACTCAGAATAGAGACTTTCTTCTGAGTCATGAGGTGAGAGATAATACTGGTATACCCATGGGTATTGTTACTATGGGATACCAATCGATCATTTAGAAATAATCCAATATCAGACCATAACCCATTAAACAAATCATTGATGCATGATACATTATCATCTGCACCACACGCTGTTCCATCATCCTTTACAATGCGACATATAATATGAAGTTTGCTGTTTTTTTTATCTAGATATTCTTCTGTACTCGCAGGAATGTAGAATTCTATTGGAGCGCCCTCTTTAATTGTAGTCAGTGGTTGATAGTCTACATTGTAACTTTTGTCTACATTATAACTTTTGTGGTGGTATGTGAAACCATTCCAAAGGAGAAAGACTGTATTCACAAGAATGATTACGAATTAAAGACATGTTCAAAAGATATCTTTTTATTGCTTTTTGATGTTATCCGTCTGGCTGTATTTCGTCTTCTGGCACGTTTCGTCGGTTGCACTCTCTTTTGTCCTCTTAGCACATCACCAATTACATGCTGTGCAACTCGGCCGTAACATCTTTCGCGACATTTTTTGCAGCCTTTTTAAGATGTGGCGCCACATTCTTAGCCCCTGCCTTAAGTAGTGGAATAGCTTTGCGAGCCAATGAACCCAGTATTGAACCAATAACATCACCATATTGGATTCGCGCTCCTTTGAATCCTGGTAATTCCCCGCCCACTTGAAAATGAGAGCGATATGCAGATGAATCGTGTGTGTAGGCTTTCATAATGCTTTTGGTCGAAAATAAAGTTTACAGATTACCTTTCCAGTTTGAAATGTGACATTATGGCCTGTGTCATCCTTAATATTCATTTCTATCATGTCAAATTTGGATGTGTTTGCAGGAACATAATGAGGTTCACCATAAGTTTTCATAACAATATCACCATCATGGCCTTAAATGGGAACAGAACGTAGCAGAGGAACATAATAATCGCCAACAACTTGTGGTTCACAAATACTGCAGTACACACAAAGTGTATAAAATCCCTGTTTCACATCGGCTTTATGTTCAGCTGTACACGTTTCAGTATACCATTGATCTGGGATAACTCCTAAAATTTCAGCTAATCCAGCGGAGAATGACACTTCAAAATTATCATTTATAAAAAGAAAAACTTTTCGTCTAATTTTATCATACTTTATCCGAATAGCTTGTTTAAGTTCATCTTTCATGGCATTATCCGCTTCTTCATTGACTGCATTACATATCTCCTGTATGGTTCTGTAGTAACCATAAGGAATAGTGACTGTGCCAAGGACAGAATTTGTAAGTAGTTGTTGTCGATGCTAAATCCTTTCAGATAGATGGTTCGAGGCATATGAATGTGATAATTCAAAGCCTTGTTGTTGGGATAATAGTTCATACTAGCATACTTACTAGGTAAAGTAATTCAAAAACTTATTGACTCCATGATGACTAAATTGTATATGCGCGTTGGCGAAATGGATGCCTACAAACATCGCCATTCGCACAGGTATGTAAATGTTGTTTCTCATAATCTTTCACATGATGTCTCACATGATGTCTCACATGATGTCACGCATGGTCTACATTGTCTATTACTTCTCCTTCACAACAAGCACTTGCACATCTTATTTTTTACAGGAATACTCGTTTTCGTTTCATTTTCTTGACAACAACAACATAACTCTTTAACCCATGTTAAAAATTTTCCCATCGTTCAGGAAATTGCCTTTGTTGATGTTCTTTCATTTTTTTGTGATGTCGTCACGAGTGGCCTTTTTACTAAACACAGTTTTGGGAATATTAGCATCTACAATTTCTTGAATAAACTGATGCCAACCACATGGTGGTTCTGCTCGTTCTTTTCTTCTTGTAGCAACCAATCCTTCTTTCATCAAATCAACAATGATGGAATTTGTAATGACATCCCGTTTTCAACACAAGATCATTTTTCTCTGTCCAATTTACACCATGTTTCTTCAGTTCTGCTAAAAGTTGTATTACTTTTCCATGATAGATAGGTTGAAAATGGCTTAAAATAACTTTTCTGGTTTTTCAGATGATAATGATGGAACAGACTTTTGTCTGGATTGACTTGTTCGTAAATGACGACCAAGAAGTTGAGACATTTCCATTGCCTTTTCACTAGTTCGTTTCCCACATAAAAGTTTATTTACTTTTGTTTTAATTCCGTCATCTTTCTTTTCTAATAATATTCTATATTCATATTCAAGAATGAGAACCATTTGCAAAGTATGTTTCACATTAATAGCAGCTGGGCTAACAATGCAAATTTAGCAATAGCTCCAATGAATCCTCCTTTCTGATTAATCAAGTTCTTTTTTCTTCGAAGTGATATCTTCTTTTCTGCTAGAGTGCGTAGAGTATGACGCTCGTGCTTGAAGTCCTTTAACCTTTTCGAACTTAAATGTCCTCGCAATATATTTGAACAATACATTTCAAACAAGCTAGTTAATTCCTCCTTAGTAGCTTGCTGTTGCACGGATTTATGTCGTTTAGGCCCACTACGTGGAAGCAGGTGAAGAATAGGTTGGTTCACTCGAATACGTTTAGACTGCGAATGGTTAAATGAGTTGGTTCTTATTCATACACCGCTTTATCAATATATACATATTGTGTATCTTTTGGTAAAATGCCTGTACGAATACGCAGTTGATCGTTTGTCTTTGGTTTTAAATCAATGAATAAATAACCACGTGGTTTGCTAGTAGCATCTTGATAGGCTTCTATGAGAAACTGAGATCTTCCAGGATACATTTGCCGCGCTAATGTATTAATTTTTCGACTGTCTCTAGTATTTTTAAACAGAATGATATAATGTGTATTCAACCTAGCCACTTGACAAATAATTCTTTCAAACCTCGTCTTTTACGTGTTTTCAAGACTTTTTCAATTCTGCAGACAGATTTAATATCTTTAGTCACTTTTTGTAGTTCTTCCTCATAGAAATGTCCATCAATATCTTCATCCAAAAAGTCTTTCACACGATACAAATGTATTCCTTGGTGTGACAATGAAGACTTCTTGTGTCCAATTTATGTGATAATCCCGTTGAAATACATATTTTATGTGAAAAATGCGAATATGATCACCAATTTTAAATTTGTAGGTTTTCTTCTTCTTCGGTTTCAATTTCAATTTGTCTACATACATATGCTTCCACACTTTAGATTCGTTGTGTTTACGAATATCTGCAGGAACATACTTATTAGGAAGGGAACAATGAGGTTTATGGTTGTAATTGTACACCAAGCCTCGAAGGATGTCTAAATAACGGTAAGTTTGACTATGTAGAAAATACCGATACATCATTCCCTTTAGTGTACGAATGACTCTCTCAGTAAAGTTGGCTTTGGTTTCATTCCTTGTGGTATAAGCATGAATTTCCTCCTTCTTCAAAAATGCTTTTACTCATCTATTTTTAAATTCACTTCCTTTATCAGCCCTTAGAGTTCTAGGTCTTCGTTGTCTTTTATGAACAATCTTCTAAAAGGCTTGTATGACGCTGATATGTGATTTATTAGATATTGGCTGCACCCACAAATATTTAGAAAACACACCAATGACAATGAGTGAAAAGTGAGTGTCATCATTATAGGGAGCTATGTTTCAATATCCCACATGTCATCAATACCTTTTGTAATAACACGGTTGTAGTAAGCTGAATGCATCGTGATCCTGTAGTCATTTCTTTACTTGTGAATGCGTGACCGGTTGATCATGTTTTCTTAAGATGTGATAAAGTTTGTAAGGACCAGCAAATGCTCCGTGCTGTCCAGGTTTGAAGTAAATATTGACTAAGTAGTCTTTTCATGTCGATATGTTAACACGAAATGATAAGCTCTTCTTAACAGAACATTTTTATTTTATAACTCAACCAACATGTTTTTATAACCTAACCAACATGTGTTTGTAACTTAACTTGCATGTTTTTATAGCTTAATTAACAACAAGTTTTTATTTACAAATCAAGTGTAGATACAATGCTGTGAATAATTGAAGACCATCGGTCTTCAATGAACACTAACCAACTACTTAGTTCATCAAATGTAATTGCATCTACACCGAATTTCTCACAACGTTTATTTGCATTATCTAACACTTTGTCTAAATGAATATAACATCCAGCTTCATTCCAGTATGTATAGACACAAGCATGACAAGTATGTTCTTGACACTCTTCATGTTGACAAGCAGGATATACTAAACATGCAAATTGTTTTACAGCTGATAACATTTCTTCGCAATAGGCTTTTTGTACAATATATTGTCTCAGTGTAATGTCTGCCATTATACTGCAATATACTGCACTATCTCACTTCATCAAACAGTGACTCGAGCAAAGTGATATGCTGCTTCCACATCAAACTCCTCAGCTCCGACAATGTATGACTCTTTGATGAAATCCTCACGCAAGTTTGTTAAGTTCAGCGTGGAATGAGCTACTAGATGTTGATGTGTTCCAGTTGTTGTTCAGCAGTCCCAAAACGTGCCAGTTCACTTATCATGTAGTCCACGTACTTGTTCCTGAAACACGTTTCTACATCCGTCCTTGCTTGCTTCACATGTCATATATTTGTTAAAAACACGTCTGCACACAATGGTGAGTAAATGAAAAGCTGCATACTTGTTGTAGAAGTATTAGTCAGGCTCAGACAATAAGGCTGAGCTAATGTTATCCATCTCTGTTATCCAAATTTTCATGCAAATCGGTGAACCACAACGAAAGAATAAACTCACTTTTTCACTTTTTCAAAAGTTAAAATGGCGACATGCCAAAATTATGCATACAGCCACCTGTGACTACATAGCCTGTGACTACATTTTCACAAAACTACATATAAAATTGAATCAAACGGTAAAATTTTCATTCAAATCGGTCAACCATAACGAAAGTTATCTAGCTTTTTCATTTTTTAAAAAGTTTAAATTATGCTTAAAACCACATATGCAAATAGTCTCTAACCACTTACTGAACTGGCTGCCATTGTTGTTGCATCAATGGTTGATATGAGTGGGGGTCTCACCCATCCTTTTATACCACTTAGACTTCGTCAATAATGGTGTGTAACTCATCAAACACCACCTTTTTTGCTGGTTTGGCTGAATTTTGCTCTCTTGGGGAGGGGGGGGGGATTCGGCACATGGTATAACTTAGAGGGGAGGTCCTCACTTCCTCACCATGGTTACGCCGCCTATTATGATGTCATAATGGCTTCCACATATGGCATGTCCTAGGGTTAGGGTTAGGTCGCCTATGGGGGGGGGGTTGGTCACGTGACTTAAACAAGAGTTCTGGATCAGGAAGTGACGTCAGAACTCTTTTTTCCCTACTACTCTTCTGTTTTAACTAAATTCGGTATATTTTTTCATCTAAGCTTCAAATGCCAGAGCTCCTACTTATGTGCAGAACACAATTTATTATATGTAGAGTATTACCATCTATTTTCCTTGGTTTATTAATACCCACCATGGGTGTGTCCTGCGGAAGTAATTCAATAACTTAAGTCAAACTCACACTCAATATTGATTATGAAATTTGAGTTTCTAATTCATTAAGGCATTTGCTCAAAATGTGGGTTTAGGGCTTTTCAACGTCGAAACTGTGCTTTACACTATATCCTTTCTGTAGGCAGCCGGAAATATCTTTGCTTGTATGATTTAAAATGACGAAAATAAAGTACTTCAGACATATTAGTGTGACAAAAAAGTTAATTAGCTCTTTTATTTAACATTATTAAAATTTAAGCCATCTTCAATATAGTCTATATTCATTTTCAGCTTAATATTTACTTACTGAATGACTGAAGCTCATACTTTGCTCAGTTTTAAAGCTTGAGAGTAAGTATCAGTTTGAGCTACGTTATTGAATGTGCTGGGTAGATTTCACGCCTTTGCTTAAATATATTGAGAATTTTTTAATGTTTTGTCAGTAGGGTAAAAGTGAGGGTTTTGGAACACTTTTTCTGTGTAAAGTGGGGTTTTTGGCCCACTTACCGAGTAGGCTAGAATCCTGATGGGGTTTTATGGCCTACTTATGAAGTGGAACGGACGGACAGAAAAAAGTGGCTTGGAACACTAGTTTTTTTCTCCCTCTACCTCTCTCTCTCTCTCTCCGCACGCGCACGCACACATACCAACAGCTTGACACAATACGCGTTTATTTCGTAATAAGTGGCGGCCGCCCTAAGAAGGGCGACTAGGAGCAAAAGCTCCTCACTGGTTGTTGCTGTCTGCGCCAGTTCAGAAAACGGTCAGGACATCTTTGACTGGCCGTAGCGGTTGGCTCATTCGTTATCCATTGAAGACAAAGTGAGTGGTCTTGGCGCCGCAGGTCATGCATATCAGCCCATAGTCATGGCACAGGGCCGCGTGGTAAACATGTATCCAGGAGCAGTGTAGGCAGGCTTGGTGACCACATACTGAAGCAATCACTTTGTCTCCTCCAACCAAACACCCACAGCCGACACAGAGGTTCAGGTCCAGGTTCAGGTAGTATGCAGCCCACGCGGGGTTCTCTTCTTCCTCTTGATTGGACGGCACATCTTTCCCCAGCATCGTCATACGAAAATACGCCTCCATGAATTGCCCTTGCTCCACGTTTAGAATCCTGTTTCCAAAAGTGACGAGGCGATCCATGAAAACGGGTATGCAGAGCACAGCAGCATGAACCGGATCGGGTAGCATCTGGAGGAAGTACTACCTGTATGGAGTTCCGGTCTGTACATGGACAGGGATGTCCATTTCAATAACTTCACGTACTGTCAGCGGGTTGTTGATGTGAAAAAGGAGTTCCATTTTGGCAAGTGTTGAAAGAATGTGTGAGGGAAGACTTATATAGCATGAGAAATGAGGTCACGGAGAAGCAACAATTTGTCACCCCCCCCCCCCCTCGGAGAGGTAGCCACATATACCAAGGTGTAATATGTCACCCCCCTCCCCAGGAGAACAAAATTTTACCAAATTGATCATAGTATACATATTATAGGATAGTATGGTGGATGGGTTGGGTCGGAACCCCCCCCCCTCCCCCAGGAGAGCAAAATTTTACCAAATTGTGCTGGGTGTTGTTAGAATATGCAGCGCAGCCTCAAAACTGCCCCGCACACCATAACGCACCGCGTCGATTCTGCTGTAAGACCTGTAGCGGTCTCCTGTGGTACAAGTTTGCAGTGACATTGCCTAGGCCAGGACCGGTGTGCACAGACCGGTGTGCACAGACAGTGGAACAACACTTAAAAACATAACATATTACAACTTTCACCCCTTCAAGTGTGCAGGAAGACCGTTCACCATGCAACAGTTCTACAAATACCAAAGCAGTTGCGGAATCCGATATGCTGGTGAAAGGCCAACTTACTAAAACTTTCGGCCCTTCTTAGGCCAACCTCTCTTATGAAATGACACTGATTCTGTCTATTATGTGTGTGTGTCTGTGTGTGTGTGTCTGTGTGTGTGTGTAAAAGGGGACGTCTGAGATCACATTTCACCATTTCAGTTCAAGCAATTGATGTGACAACAACAACAAAGGCAGCTAGTTCAGGCAAGGATACATCAGTCCTCTACCTTGAATGCAATGTGGAATTTCCATCTTTGAACTTGTTTGAGACACATACATGTAGACCAGCTGAGATAGAAACTGTAGTGAAACGTGCTCGTGAAGAGCATGAGAAAGGAGCAAAGAGACGAAAGATGGAACAAGATGACATTTGGATACGCAGCCCAGCCCTCTGCCTTGAATGCAATGTGGAATTTCTATCTCTGGATGCGTTTGAGGCACATGCATGCATACCAGCTGAGATAAAAAATGTGCCTCAAGAAGAACATATTTCAAAGAAACAAAAGACGGGATAAGTGGGACGAGGTAGAAGGATTAGTCTTGGTGAAAATGAACAGAAAAAACGGTTTGACTAAGAGGAAGGAACGGATTTACTGCTTGAAATGTGACAGCAAGAGAACCGTATTAAGACACATTTGTTGTTAAACCATGGAATGAAATGGTACATTGTGGTACATGCTCGCTTCAAGAAACTGACAGCGAATGCAGAAGGTGTTATGATAGTACAAGTGGATAATGCATTTATCAGCAGTTCAACATGTACGGCATACAATCCAGCGGATATTGAAAAGGACTTGCCACACGCCTATAAAGAATTGTTTACTAAGTTTGATGATACAGCTACATCAGAGCCTCTGGAAGCGAGTAGTTTTATCCCATTAACGAAGAAAGTGAAGAATACAAGGGGTGTGATAAACATTAAGAATGATGAAAACAAGTGTTTCTTATGCTCAGTATTGGCTTACCTTCACCCTCATAAGAGCAAACCACAACGTGTGGGTCATTACAAACCATTTGAGAATGAACTAAAGGTAGAGGGTATGACATTTCCAACGCCAATTACTGACATTCCAAAGTTTGAAAAGGAGAACGATGTGTCCAGCAACGCGTTTGGATATGAACAAGATGTAGTTGTTCCGATACAACTCAGTCGAAACACCAGTGTGAGAGAAATCAAATTCCTTCTGATTAGCAATGACTGCTTGATTTAGAATTTCAGCAGACTTGTGTGTTATCGATCAAAGCATAAGTCTGCAGCTTTTTATTACTTCAACTGCCTTCACGAGTTGTGCGACGAGATCTTTTAGATAAGGATCGCTAAGTGTGTGGCAAGCATGGAGCGCAACGCTTATCATTCCCCAAGGAACCTTTCATCAAGTTCATGAATGTAGCCAAACAACAGCGAGCACTTTTTGTGATTTATGCCGACTTTGAATGTATCACGCAAAAGCATGAAGACGGAGACAAGTATGAGCATCATCGTCCAAACAGCTTTGCCTATGTGGTTGTTAGCCAGTACGACACGCGTGCACCAGTTCTGTATCGTGATCGTGTGTATCGTTTTTTCTACATCAGTTTGCGTTGGGGGTATGTGAAACCATTCCAGTGGAGAAACACTACATTCACATGAATGATTATGAATTAAAGACATTTTCAAAAGATATCTTTCTTATGTTTTCTTGATGTTATCCCACTAGTTGCCTTTTGCCTTCTGACGCGTTTTGTTGGTTGCAACTTCTTTTGTCCTCCTAACTCATCACCAATCACACGCTGTGCTACTCAGCCCGTAACGTTTTTTCGCGACATATTTTGCAGCCTTTTTAAGATGTGGTGCAACGATTTTAACCCCTGCCTTAAGCAGTGCAATAGCTTTGCGAGCGAGTGATCCCAGTAATGAACCAATATCAACTCAATATTATGTTCGCGCTCCTTTAAATCCTGGTAATTCCACACCTATTGACGAAGAAAAGGGTTGGGGTATGCAGATGGAATGTTTGAAATGTTACATTATGACCTGTGCCATCCTTAATAATCATTTCTATTATGTCAAATTTGGATGTGTTCACATGAACATAATGAGGTTCATCATAAGTTTTCATAATAATGTCACCATCATGGCCTTGAATGGGAACAGAACGTAGCAAAGGAACATAATAATCTCCAGCAACTTGTGGTTCACAAATACTACAGTATACATAAAGTGTATAAAATCCCTGTTTCACATCTGCTTTATACTATTGATCTGGTATAAATCCTAAAATTTCAGCTAATCCAGCAGAAAAGACAACACCATAATCTCCCAAAATAAGAAAAACTCTTCGTCTAATTTTATCATACTTTAACCGAATAGAGATTTATCTATACATAGTGCTAATTCATCATTTACTGCATTAGATATCTCTTGTATGGATCTGTAGTAACCATATGGAATGGTAACTTGATAAAGCGTATCATCTAATGATTTCCGATATTGAATGTAATATTCCATTTATTGTCTCATGGTTGTCCATATATGTGGATCTTGAATTTCATATAAGGCTACTTCATATTTTCCTTTCAGATATATGGTTCGAGGCATACAAATTTGATAAGTAGAAGCTTTGTTGTTGGGATAATAGTTCATACTAGCATTACTAGGTAAAGTAACATAAAAAATTGTCGACTCCAAGACGGCTTAACCGTGTATGTGATGTAGATAGGCTGGCTGTTTAATATACATTACTTAATGTTTGACAATGTCGTCCACACTGTCTAAATTGCTGTCTACATGATCTACATTGCTGTCTACATGATCTACATTGGTGTCTACTACTTTTCCTTGACAACAAGCACTTACGCACCTTATTTTTACAGAAATATTATTTTTATTTTCATTTTCTTTACAACAACACCGTAACTCTTCCATCTTAAAAGTTTCCCATTCTTCTGGAAAAAGCCTTTCTTGATGCTGTTTTATTTCTTTTGTATAATCTTCACGAGTTGTCTTTTTGCCAAAAACAGTTTTTGGAATAGTAGCGTCTACAATTTCCTCAATAAACTGCTTCCAGCCATGTGGTGGTTCTCGTCGTTCTTTTCTTCTTGTAGCAGCCAATGCTTCTTACAACAAATCAATAATGTTGGAATTCGTGATGACAGTACCCGTTTTTAAAACAAGTTCATTTTTATCTGTCCATCTTGTACCATGTTTCCTAAGTTCTGTCAGAAGTTGTATTAGTTTTACATGATAAATAAGTTGAAAATGGTTTAGAATCTGTTGTGACTTTTCTAATTTTTTTGCAATGGATGATGTAACAGACTTTTGTTGTTGTTGCTGTGACTTAATTGTGCGTAAATGATGACCACGAAGTTTTGGCATTTCTATTGCCTTTTCACGAGTTCGTTTCCCACGTAAAAGTTTATTTACTTTCGTTTTGATTTCACCATCTTTTCCCTTCTTTTCTGACAGTATTTTAAATTCATAATCAGAAATGAGGACTTTTTCAAAGTATGTTTCATTTTAACAGCAACTGAGCTAACAAAGCTAACGCAAATTTAGCAATAGATCCAATAAATCCTCCTTTCTGATTAACCAACTTCTTTTTCCTTCGAAGTGATATTTTCTTATCTGCCAGTGTGCGTAGGGTATGACGTTCACGCTTGAATTCCTTATAACTTGTTGAGCTTAAGGGTAAATGCCCTCTCAATATATTCAAACAAATTTCAAACAAGCTAGTTAATTTCTCCTTGGTAGCTTGTTGTAGCAAGGATTTACGTCGTTTAGGCCCGATGCATGCAAGCAAGTGAAGAAGAGGTTGGCTAGCTTGAATGCGTTCAGACATCTTGGCTGCCAATGGTCAAGTGACTTGGTTCTTGTTCATACGCTAAAGCACCGTCTTGGTAAAATTCCACATCTTTCATTCCCTTGTACAAAGGCTGATCTGCTGCATAAAGCCATAAAATGGTTTTTGGAGAGGGTTTAATTAACTTTTTTTACACTTTGCTCTTATTTCAATAATAAGTTCCTTTTTGCTGCAAAGTATTTCACAAGAGTTTCCTAGACTGTTACTGTGTACTACCCAGTTAACAAAAGCCACAATTAACATTATGTAATTTCAAACATTCTTTTTTTTCTGTTTTTTCTTTTTTTAAAGCACGCAGTCTAAAGTCTCTAAATCTCTTTGGTTTCTGTGCACCTTATGATACAACTTCTTTTCAATTGTTACTGCATGCTTTAAATATTTTAAGAAACGGTAGAAATAAACCTCTTCATGGCGTTATTACATTTATGAATATACAACTTGGCTTGAAGGAGGACATGATCAAGAATGAATCTTACAGCTTCTATTGTTTCCTTTTTTGAGCAGGACTACTACTTTTATTTTAGTAGTTAAGACAACCTGAGGAGAGTTCTCTAAAAAAGTTTTATTCAACAATTTTTAGAGAATTTCCCAAAAATGGTTTAAACTAAAGTATGTCCCAAAGCTGTGAATTAAATCTCGTGTTTCATTACATTGTCTGCACATCTGTGATACAGATGCGTAAAATTTAGCAACGATGTAATCAGAAGCATAATTTTTGTGTATAATTTTGCATAAAATATGCTATTTTTGTGTTTCTTGTTAGGTACTTGGTCTTTAAGAATATTTCTTTCCATTCCAGCTCTTGGAGATTTATACCTGACTGTTGCCATTGTCGTATACAGCTAGGTTCAGCTTGCTTTTGTTTCATAAAATACCAGTAGAGCGCTTTCGAGTTACACTTAATTATATCAACACTTAAAATATCAGTCATTAATTCATTCCTTGGACCGATATTTTGCCAAATCTCATGTATATCCTTCTTATTCTGTGATATCATAGATTTCCATTCTCTAGGAATAGCAATTATAAGGCCCATAATTGTTAAAATATTTAGTTCAAGTTTATACTTGTAGTTAATTATAAACGGATTCATAAAGGTACCCTGTTCTGTTATTAGGTTACCTACAAGGGATATTTTTTCTTTCTTATTCTGCCAAAGGCACTGTTTCAATATACTGTGAACGTTCAATGGAGGATTTTTCAGCAAATATCATCTCTATAATATTTCTCTATGAAAGGTTGGTATGTCTTTTGATAGTTTATCTACATTAAGGGATAAATTGAGAACCTTCAACAAGCTAAGTTTGGGCAAATATATTTTTTTAAAAATTGACACTGAGAGAATTTTCTTGTTCAATTAATCTTTTGACCCAAGTTAACTTTTGGGTGTTCAAGAATGATATAAAGTCCAAGCTACGGAGGCCGCCGTCTTTATAATCTTGAATTAATACGTTGGCTTGTATGCGATGTGGTTTTTTTTATCCCATATAAAGTTATTAAATTCATTAATTACGTCCGCGATGAACTAATCTGGGGTTTCCATGACATTCATTACATACAATATCTTCGGCGATGTGATTTTTCCTTTAAGTGAGAGATAATATTTCGACCAAGAACATAAAGAGTTTTTCATTTCTTTTAGTTTATCTCTTAGGTTAACCTCAGTTGCTTTAGCTATATCAATTAAATACCTAATGCCTAGCGAGACCACATCCCCTTCAGAGTAGTTTATGCGGAAGGGTTTTTTCCAGGTACTTGATTCTTTGTTTACCAACTTGTAAGATTTCATTCTTATCCAGATTCACCTTCAAGCCTGATGTAAAATATAACAGCACAAAGCAATTTCAAGCATTTTGGATTGAGAGTACATCAGTCAATAGTAACGTTGTATCATCAGCTAATAAGCTAATTTTAATTTCAATGCAACCTATTTTTATTCCTTTTATATGTCTGTTACTGTTAACTGCACACGCTAGAATTTCAACCGCTATTATAAAGAGTAACGCTGAGAGGGGATCACCCTGTCTGACACCATTTAAAATTTTGAACGCCCTACTTGTGGTCCCATTATTGATTATACAACTTTCTATGTCAGTGTAAAATATTTTTATTCAGTGTCTAATATTGGGGCCGAAATTAAAATATTCTAAACATTTGTCTAAAAATTTCCAATCTGATTTATCAAAAGATTTTTCAAAATTTATGAATAAGAGGAACCCTCCTTTTTGTTCTCTATTCAAATGGTCTATGCAGTCTATAACTGTTCTTATATTTAATCCTATATATCTATTTTTGATAAAGCCGTTTTGTTCAGGTCCGATAATTTTTGGGAGAGCTTTTTGAAATCTATTCGCTAAGGTTTGAGTTAAAATCTTTATGGCCACATTTAAAAGACTTATGGAGGGCCAGTTTTTTAAATGTGTCAAATCTTTATTCTTTTTTGGGATTAAGCGTATAATTCCTCTTTTTCGTTCAACACTCAAATGGCCCTGTGCGAAGCTGTATTTATAAGATTGTAATAGGATGTCCAATATATCTTCCCAAAAGTATTCATAAAATTCTTAGATAGCCCTCTGATCCGGGGATTTTATTAACGCCCATGTTTTAACTGTTTTATATAATTCTTCTTTTTCTTCTTAAATTCAGAGTTTAAATGAAGTTGATCGCTAGTGGATATTTTGTTTTTACATTCTTAATGAAAAACTGATTGATAAAACTGATCATTAACGGCAGGATCAACAGAATACAGTTGTTTATAAAAATAAGCGGCTTCTTCTAAAATGTCTTTCTGTTTAGTGAATTGGATTCCTGTATTATTAACAATTTTTGTTATATTTTTTATCATAATTCTTTTTTTTTTCATTATTATAAAAGAATTTTGAATTTTTTTCATGGATAATTAATTAACTTTTGTTTTAGAATTTCCCTGACTAGAGAAGTTTTACCACTGGCTGTGGGTCCAGAGGCCAAACATGTGAATGGATGCTTTATTTTTGAATGTCTGTTTCTTTCACCCAACTGTTAAACGTCTTTGGCCAACCCAACCACTTAACATATAATTCTTAAATACCTCGTCGTTTTATTGTTTTCAAGACCGTTTCAGTTCTGTAGACAGATTCAATATCTTTTGTCACTTTCTGCAGTTCTTTCTCATAGAAATGACCATCAATATCTTCGTTCAAAAAGTCTTTCACACGATACAAGTGTACCCCTTGCTTCTTACACCGGTGTTCCTTATCAGACCTTAGAGTTCGTGGTCTTTGTTGTATTTCATGAAAAATCTTTTGAAAGGCTTGTATGACGCTGGTATGTGATTTGGTGGGTTTGGCTGCACCAACAAATATTTGGAAAACACATAAATGACCACCAATAAAAAGCGGGTGTCATCATTATAGGAAGCTATGTTTCCCATGTCAGCTAAATCAATATCCCACATGTCATCAATACCACGTGTAATGACACGTTGCCTTTTAAACCTGTATTTTACAGGTTATAGTAAACTGAATGCATCTTGATCTTGCAAAAATTTCTTCACATTTGAATGAGTGACTGGTTGATTATGTTTTTTAATATGTGATAAAGTTTGTAAGGGCCAGCAAATGCCGCGGGCTGACCAGGTTTAAAGTAAATATTGGTTAAGTAGTCTTTCTACGTCGACATGTTAACACTAAATGATCACCCCTTGTCAACATATTTTATTTTACTTTGCCATATAACTCAGTCAACATATTTTTTTACATCTCAACCAACATATGTTACATTTTATAACTCAACCAAAATATCTTACAAATCAAGTATAGACACAATGGTGTGAGTCCATTGATCTTTAATGTGCACTAACCAACTACTTAATTTATCAAATATTATAGCATCTACACCATATTTCTCACAACGTTGATTTGCATTGTCTAACACTTTATCTAAATGAATATAATATTTAGCTTCATTCCAATATGTATAGAAACATGTGGAATGACAAGTATGTTCTTAACACTCTTCATTTTGACAAGCAGGATATACTAAACATGCAAATTTTTTACAGCTAATAACAGGACTTCACAATATAGTTTTTTGCCCAATATATTGTCCCAATGTAATGTCCGCCATTATACTGCAACATAGATTAACCACTCTCTCACTTCATCAAAAAATCTTGGATCAAATTGAGAAAAGTGATATGCTGCTTCCACATCAAACTTCTCAGCTCCGTCAATATCTGAAAGCACACACTCTTTGATGACGTAAGTTTGGCAAGTTCAACGTGGAATGAGCAAATTCCCAATAGATGCCGAAGTGTTGCAGTTGTTGTTGAACAGGCCCAAAACGTGCCAGTTCACTTATCATGTAGTCCACGTACTTTTTGTTGAAACACGTTTCTACATCCGCCCTTGCTTCATATCTCCGTATGACGATTAAGAAAACACGTCTGCACACTATACAGCAAATGATTCCCGAAATATTCTTACTCTCCAGATATTGTTAGTGAACTACACTTGTTGCAGAAGTTGTCTGGTTCTCACATCTTGAAATTGTACTTGTGGCACTGACACTCATAACCCTTAGCATATCCGTAAGCACCACAATATTCACAGATAAGTCTAAGCTGATTTTGCACGTCCATATTCTTTAATTGAACTTCAGCCAGCCTTTTCTTGGATAGCTTTGACACCTTCATCCGATTGTCCTTTTGCAGTTTTCTTGCCATGACATTCCGTACATGGCTCATCCAATAAGACTGTCTCTATTCACCATCATTCATGTTGATGTAATGTTTGTATACTGTCTACTCAAACAGTGATGTATGCACAAAGCTCACATAGCTCATGTCTAGGTATGAAATGACTTCAAGCCACTTCGTTTGCGTTAAGTACAGTTTGAA
Source organism: Protula sp. h YS-2021 (assembly GCA_949752745.1). NCBI lineage: Eukaryota > Metazoa > Annelida > Polychaeta > Sabellida > Serpulidae > Protula > Protula sp. h YS-2021. The sequence goes on along the minus strand of OX457032.1, from coordinate 36,942,246 downwards.
GCAAATGTTGCGTAAATTTCTCAAGTTCTGACAAACAAACTCCCACAAGGATGGTGCTAAAGCAAGCCATTTCTCTCCACTTTTGATTCGAAGAAATGGCCCTAATTGTCCATGCTCCACAGTAATGTTTAAGTTCACACTAATTTTAAAGCTGCTTGTCTTCTTCATGGCTGTGCATTGAATGATGACTTGGTCCTCTCCACCCACTCCTTTTATACGGACATCTCATGAATGTTTTCATGAGATGTTTGTAAAATCGCGGAGTCAGCTCATTGAAAGCATCAAGAAAGGCTGTGAGCAGACCGTCTGTTAGAGATTGTCTCATGACGATTACTAAAAAGTCTCCTCGTTTGCCACTACCCATTAGCCATTCAAAGAGCATTGGCATGGTGAAATGTCCTTTTTTATAGAGGTGGGCCATCATATCATACATCTTAATGCGTTCTTTAAGGTATTTGAAATCATGTAACATAACCTTTGTACATCTGGAATCGCAATCCTCATCAACACGCTTTGGTGCCGGTTGACACCAAGTCTTAAAATGCTAATCATGCAGGCTCCTAAAAAGTTGAACTAAACGTCAGGTCATGGCCTCGCAGAACTGTGGCTCTGACGCGGATTATGCTGTGTTTTTCCTTCTAGCAGTCGGATGAGTCGAACGATGTCACTCAGTTCTTTAGTTAGGTAGATTAGAGGAAGCACTGTTTGAAAGTTTCGTTTCAGCAGCGTGACGTCTTCCTCACTAACAAGGATGGTCTTGCTAGATTCAAATTTAAATTTGAGATGCTTGTCTCCTTCGTCGTCGTTGTCGTCGTCGTCGTCGCTTGACATGACCACTTTTTCCTCAAGATGCATTAGGTGGTGTGCTTTTAACTTTGTCCTGAGTGGCGTGGTGCTGCCATTTACAAGTGCATTTGCAACCTAGAACGGGTAGTCAGGCATTGTTTAAAACGTGTGGGTGGGGGGCGGGTGTTCCGACCCGACCCGATCCACTCACCTAACATACTTTCTTATAATATGTATACTATGATCAATTTGTTCAAATTTTGTGAAATTTTGCTCTCCTTAGGGGGTGGAGGACTGGGTGGGCGAGGAGTGAATTGCTGCCGAGTGACTTGCTGCCTGTCCCTCGCCCTCTCCTCGTTTAGCACTGTGTGAAAGTTACACGCTTTGTCTCTTGGCTTAATTGCTTCTCACGCTGTGAGCCCTTTGATATATTGATTTAGTCGCCTGCTTGCACATATAGCCAGCTCAAATCACTGGCTTCTCACACTTACCAACTGTTCACTGCGTTGAGAAGATGGACTTTAAAGATCTCTTTTTCACTTCTGAGCGCAAGCAAAAGTATCTCCTTACAGATAAAGATATCTGCCTGATAGAGGAGATATATCTCGATTATGAACTCTTTAAGAAGGAAATGTGGAAACAACGCCTGAATCAACGTGAGGAGCATCACAGATTTAGCAGGGTGGCTGGAATCTCACAAATGTGCCAGACAGCGCTCTCCGGAACCGGCCAACCTGCTGCTGCAACTGCACGTTCCATCACCAAGCCTGCTACCGTTACCAAGCCAGCTACCGTGACAAAGTTCCCGGCTATGACCAAGCCAGCCACTGTGACCGAGCCACCAGCTGTGACCAAGCCAGCCACTCCTAGCGTACCTGCTGCCTTGCCAGTGGCTTTTTACGTGCTTGCTGCTAGCCCACCAGCCGCAAGCATCACGCCGGCTACTACCTCTGATAAGACAGCTGCTGCTGTAGCCAGCATTCAAGACACATGTGCCGCCAACCAGTCGCAGCACACTTCTAACTCTCGCCAATCGGAACCGACCATTGACTTGAGCCTGGACGACCCCAGCAAGGAGTTCGTACGAGAAGTAATGCAGCTCCTCAGCTCAGTGAATGAATATTCTATGTTCTGTGACTTCTGTGGGTTCCTGATTCCACAGGGTGTCACGAGGAGTATGCATGAGGCAAACTGCCGGGACGCTATGAAGACTGAGGCTTATGTCTGTAGGCAGGGAGGGAGTTCAAGTCAACGGCAGAGACGATTGCGGTGCACAGAAGGGAGTGTCGCTGCAGCAGGAGCAACCCGAAGTGAGCAGATGGAGGCAGCAGCAACCAGTGAGGAGCTTTGGCTCCTGGTCGCTCTTGTTAGAGCGGCCGCCACCTATTACGAACTGAACGCGTAGTGTGTCATGGTATTGGTTTGCGTGCGTGAGCGGAGAGAAAAAAACTAGGCATCAATTCCAAGCCACTTTTTTCTCAACGTCCGTCCGTTTAGCCTGACCTATAAATAACCATCTGATCCCAGAAAACCTAGGCATCGAACTAGTGTTCTAAATCACTTTTTCTGTCCGTCCGTTCAACCTGCTCTGTAAATAGCCATTTGGGCCAAAAACCCCATGGGGTTCTGGCCCACTGCATAAGAGGGCCAAAGCCCCGTGGGAGTTTTAGCCTACTTGATAAGTGGGCCAAAAACCCCACTTTATTCAGAAAAAGTGTCCCAAAACCACCCACTTTTACCCTACTTTTGTCGATTTGTTACAATCTTCCATTCTCGCGTTATCAAGTTAAACAGCTGTTTGAACTGCAAAATCACAGCATCTCGGGTACATTCCGGTGTTCCATTTAGCTTTGACAGCTTTCACACACTTTGTGTGTCTCAAGTGGATTGCATGGCATAACATCAAAACGTCACACGCTTTCCCATATCCCTAAGGGTTTCTCAATGTGTTAAACATTGGTTATTGCGATCCATAATAGAAATTTTGCGGGATATTACCGCAAAGTAAATTTTGAATGTGTTCACCTTATTACTATGTTTACCATGCGTTTTCAAGCAACCGACTTATAAGCGTATTTGCAGTTCCATTCATGCGCTCGAACCATACCTATAGCGGTCCGATAGGCAGGAGTTTTTCTCCGTCACTTTTTCTTGAATTATGACGGATCAAAACTAAGGTAAATGCATAATTTTGGGATATTATGTATCTTGGATAGCAGATTTACGTATCATAAGTTTCATTTTAATTGGATTACATATTTCTGGTTTACTGACTTTGCTGATCCCTGCACGTACTGGTTCTGGGTTTTGTCAAAACCGTAAATACTTCCCGACCATCAAGAATGTAGTGTAGGTTATTAGTGATTCACACTCAGGAGATTTCTGTGCGATTTCCACAGAAATCCTATCTCGAGGGTTTCCCTCATTGTCAGCAAACAGTTGAGTCGGCTCTGCAAATAGGAAAGTTTCAACTTTCTAACGCCATTCTTCCCTCCTGCCAGCAGCAGGACATTGTAGGGTCGTTGGACACGCAGTTAATGCCAGGCTTTTGAAGTCATGTCTTCAGCTAGGTCGATACTGCTTTTAACTCTAGTAAATAGTAAGTAGATTTTATGTGCCTAGTTCTAAACAATATTCAAAGACACGGTACAACAACATAAAATAACTGATCGCATCGTGAATTTGCTAAAAGACACTGACTAGGTTGCTATCGCAGATACGTATCACTAAATAAAAAAGTTTTAAGTTTCTTCTAAAAGTAGGGCAATTGGTAGGTTGTTCCATAGTCTCGGTGTCGAAACAGAGAACGCCCTATCACCTTAAGTTTTTGTCCGGGATTTTGGCACATTTAATAAATTCTTAAGTGTTGAACGTACAGTTCAATAAAGTTTAATAAAGTGAGAGTAGTTCACATAGATATCCTGAAGTTGTGCCCTGGATAATCCGAAATGTCAACAGAAGAATTTTAAACTCAATTCTGCTACCAACTGGTAACCAATGTAATGATTTTAAAATGGCGGTGATGGTCATATTTTCAGTTGCATGTCACTAAGCGATATTTTGAAGAGTATATAGTATTGCATTTCCGTAGTCAAACCCGGAGAATATCAGTGCATGTACTAGCTTCTCAAAGGTGTGATGTATGCCCGTATGGAGCGAATGCTCCTGAGATGATATAAGCATGTATTACAGCTCTGCGATATTTCCTTTTCTAGTGTCAAATGTGAATCAAATATCATTTCAATGTTTTTACACTATCCGTTTCGCTAATATGGGTTTCACCAATCACAATGCTTTCCAAACTGAAACTAGTGCCGTGTGGTGGTGGAATTATAACAAGCATTTCGGTCTTCGAGTCATTTAACTTCAACTTGACCGACATCCAGAGTCCAGTTTCTTCGATACATGCTTCCAGCTTCCTCACTGAACAATCAAAATCAGTAGGATCGTTTATTCGATATTGTACATAATTTTGAGTGTCATCCGCATGAATATGAAAGTTAAGTGCAGGGCGTCGTGCTATATACCTAGACCGGCAAGGGGTGAAATTTGTAATCCTTGAGACCCATTAAAGAACCTTTGGAGCGCACCGAAAAAGACAAATCTGGTCGGAGAGGGCGTCATCTATGATAACCGCTTGCGACCTTCTAGTGTGATATTTGGAGAACCATTTAAGAGCGGTGTTTCGATACCTAGACGCTCATGAAGCCTTTGCAACAGGACTGCATGATAGATTGTATCAAATGCCGCGCTTAGGTCCGCGTAGAAGCCATCACTATGGGTTTTGCAATGTGTTAAACATTGGTTATCGCGATCCATTATAATAAAAAAATTTGGGGAACACATAGCACCACATGGGTACCCTTCCTAGGTGTTCTGCTGCTATGTTTACAATGCCTGTCAACCAACCGACCAATCAGCGTCGGTGCAGTGCCTGTCACGTGATCGAACCATCCACAGTTTATCGTACCAGATGATCCCAATTGATGGGGAGGTGAGTGGATACGATTCGAGCTATGGCTTCTACGTCTACAAGATATTTTACTCATAAAAATGAGTATTAAGAAATTAAATACTTTAGTTTTAATTTGGAAAATATCGGTTTGTAGACTAGAAGCCAACACTGTGGGAGACTCGAACTGGAGGTGGAAATTGAATACCCAATGCATACGAACTGGTTGACATGCTGTCTATCAGTATATATTATTGCAAGTAGTGCTTAACTAACGTGTTAGGAGAAGCCCAACACCCAACCGTAACAAGTCGCATCTCGACACACCAATAGCGCTGCGTAAAGAATGCGCCACATGTCTGACCTTACGAGCTTTAATTGACAATCGCTTCTGAATTGCATCTTCGGGCTCCTTAATTATATCATCATATGTTAGCAATATTGTTTTCTTGATATCATTAGAAATAGATGCTTTAGAAAGATCTAACGTAGTACTATGCATGAAAGATATAAACGGACGATACTGTAACGTGTTGCGATGAGCACTTGATCGTTTAATATACGCACGTAGTAGGGAAATACAGCATAAAGACGCTGTGTCGACACCGCCACGTGACCGTACACCCTGCAAGGCTGGCATCACAGTCTGCTTAAGCGTACCCAAGCCTTTGGTCGCAATGTGCGTCCTACCCTCCCCCCCCCCCAAAAAGATGGTAATTGTTTTAAAACCACCGCCTTCTACAAACCGTTGATTCGACTAACAGTTTTGTAATGCGTATATTTAACCGAGGCGTTCCCCGACACTAATGCCACGAGAAATTCGTACTTTAGGGCAAATAACTTGTCCAAAATATTATAGAATGAAGGACAAGTGGCGAAGACTTCAAAACCTGTTACAAATTCCAACATGTAAACTGGAAGACGCTGGCTGATACGATTGCTAAACAGATCGCCCTGAGATGGACCCCATGGAGATTGGGAAGCAATCCATTGAAACCTGTAATCCAATAAAAACCACTCGGTGTGAACCACCTGGCCCATACGAGAAACTAAGTTCCCGAGAACATTCAGACTGCCTGCACTGTGAGAGAGATGATTTAAAAAACGACAATGGCGAGCAACCAACAGGACTTGCTTGGTGAAATGAGACAACGTCGGTGAGCGCTTGCCATCCTTCTTGGACAAATACGATACCAGTTCTGATTGTGTATGAGAACCCTAATCACGTGACCATTGAATAACTTTACCAGGGTTTGACAAGCTATCAAAACCGCTTTCACTTCCAGCACATTGATATGCAACCGTTGCTCGTGCATGGGCCAACGACCCCTACACGAAAGACCCCGGAAAAAGAAACCCCACCCGTTGCAAGAAGCGTCCGTCAGCGCTTGCCTGGATAGAGCGGACAGAGAAAATAGGCACAACGATCAAACGATTGGGTCTACACGACCACTAGTCTAGATCCCTGGGAACCAGCAAACAAAGACGTATCCAATGACCCGGCCACCTGCCTCGACTCAATGCTTTCAAGACAGCGTGTTGAAACTTGCGGAAATGACACCTGCCCAGTTTGATCGTCTTTACCGTTGCCATTAACAACGCTAGAAATGACTATAACTGGTACCGAGTCTATATGTGCTTCATGAGTTGTTGCGTCAACATATGCTCTAGGCGTAGTCCCTTCTTCGGCGGAATCGTCAAATATCGCTGCCTCGGCTTACTGGAGTGAAGGGTAAGTGCTTTACACATCATTGCATCCTGCGATTTGATTCGCGCAGTCTCAATGACGTTCTTTAATATCTGGGGAGAAAACAAGTCTGATTGTCAACAGGAACAAAACACAGTTTTCGTGCATCTTCTGTATTGACGTTCAAATACGGCAATACTTTATCTTGCCAAAGAATCAAGGGCGATGCGAGCATATAGGCATTTATATGCCGATACAAAGCGTTGGAATCTACCGTCGAAGACTCCTTCCATTCATATGGTAAAAATATCCACACCTGGAGAGTAGGGGTGCATACAAGCCGCCAGAGTTTGTAGTCCTCCGGCGGCATGACCCGCGGCGAGGCATGATATAGCCCAGAATGGGATATCGTCGAAAGTACAGTCTGAGTAATCACCAGCGGAGCAGGGTGCAAGGTCGTAGTTGCGACAGAATCTGTGACAAGACTTGGAATGTGTTCTTTATCACTGACAACCACTGGCTCCCCCTCACAATACGATGTCTGCTGTCTGCTGATGAAGATGAAAACTAAATAGAATGTTTCCGTACTCGAAGTGTATCGCAAGTCATTGGCTGTATATAGTGGGCGTAGCAGTCACAACACGAATTTTCATGGAAGACTACACATTGGCTTGTCCCGTATGGATGAAGTAAATGTCCGACGTAGACACAGAAGTGTCCGGTAGAGACCTGACATTAAGTGTCCTGGGTTTTTCCGATACATCTCCTTCAACATCTGATCTGTCCACAGTCTACAAGGCAGTAGGAGAAAGCGTATGTAAAGAGGCAGAAGACTTGTCACCCTTAGACCGCTTGCTACCCTTTGCCCGAACTTTGGCAGTCTGCCGCTGTTGCAAGAGGAGTGAAAAAATCAAGACATCGAGATGCGCATATTGGTCGTAGCGGCTACCTAACGTGCAAAACTGTATCCCAAGCGTCGTAGACACGCAGTGCACCTTAAAAGTATGTCCCCTGCCGCTCGTTATGGGCACAGAAATCGGGCATCTTCAGTGATTCTACAACCAAGCAAACTCTATAAGTATGATGTTGTTATCACTGGCGATAATACGTAAAACATGTTACATTAATGATAAAAGACAAAAAAACCTAGCGCATAATATTAAAACTGCTTTGGAAAACAGATAGGTGGACATTTATGCTCTCTACCTTCCACCAAAACTGTACAATGTTTCCATGAAATTCCTAAGAAATGCTTTTTACAGAAAATTTGTTTATGGCCAATCTTTCCACCAATTTTTGGCGAGTTGCCCAAAAACTAATAAAAATTAGGTTGTAATGTGTGCTACTGTTACTTTCAATTACAAGGCAATGAGGCTATTTTCCTGGAATTTGCTAAGATTTACGGAAAGTTTTAAGTTTTTCGCCAAAATTTTTGCCAACTTCTTGGCCAATCACCATAAAAGTAATCGATTAGCTAATATTGCTTACTATCGTCAATTAAAACTATGTGTTAGTTAAGATTTTCCGGATTTTTTAGTTTTCCCCGAAATTTTGCCAAATTTGGCCAATCACCAAAAATTGCATCTACTAGATAGGAAAGAATATCAAGACTTCAAGACTATTTTCCTGGAGATCGTTAAGATTTTACTGGATATTTTCGCCATAATTTAAGCCAATGATTTGGACAATCACCAGACAAGGTAACAGTTAGGTAGATAGTACTGTTTGATACCTTTACTTAAATTTCAACGCAGTAATTCTACTTTATTGAATTCTTTAAGATTTTACGGATTTTTTAATTTTCTATTTAAAAATATTTAAGCCATTTTTTCGGCCAATCAGCAAAAAAGTAACAGCTAGGTAGACAGTAACTCTTGCTACATTTACTTTAAATTTCAAGAAGGTAATACTATTTACCTGGAGTTATTTAAGATTTCAATGAAAAAGTTTTCGCACATATTTTGGCCAATCATTAAAAAGCACCAGCCTGGTAGGTAACAATGCTTGCTGACTTTCCTAAAATTTCAAGTCACTAAGACTATTTTGCAGCAGTTTGGTTTTTCACCAAAGTTCCGCCAATTTTTGCCCAATCGCCAATAGAGTAATAGACAGGTAGGTAGTAACGCTGGCTACCTTCCCGTCTAAAATTTCAAGACAGGTCATTTGCCAGCAGATAGTTGCGATTTTATTAAAGATTTTTGGTTTTTCACCAAAGTTGTCAGATAATCACTAAAAAAAGTAATAGCCAAGCAGATATTAACGCAGGCTACTCTCACGTAACATTTCAAAACAGTGAGACTTTTTTCCTGGATATAGTTAAGATTTTATCAAAAACAATTAGTTTTTCTCCAATATTTTTGTCAATTTTTGGCAAATCGCCAAGAAAAGTGACAGCTATGTAGGTAGTAAAGCCTACAATTTTCATCTAAAATTTTAACACAGCAAAATTATTTTTCAGCAATAAGTTAAGAATTACTGAATTTCTTTTGTTCTTTTTCGGCCAGAATTTACGCCTATATTTGGCCAATCACCGAAAAAGTAACAACCAAGTGCACATTTATACACCATACCTTCCACCAAAATTTTAGAACGTTTCCAACAAAACCCTAGGAGAAGATAAGTCTTAAGGAAATTTCGTTTTTGGCCAATACTTGTGCCAATTTTTGGTGAATCGGCAAAAATTTAATAGCCAGGTAGGTACTTATGTCCGCTACCATCAAGCAAAATCTCATGACGTATAGGCTTAAAACCTAGGAACAAACATGAATTTTGAACTTAAAAATGTACATACGCAAATACTTTCAACGACAGCTATGGTCCTGCTTCTGAAAGAAGCTGGGTCTAAAAACACAAAGAAACACTTACTGTTCAGGTATAATGGCCTTGTTATTTGGATGTTCCAAATAAGTCTGCATTGATTCTTTTACTTGATTTCAACTTATTATATGTTTGTTTACAGTCTATATATAGTCTTTGTTTACATGCAACAAGCTAGCAAAATGACTTGAAATATCGCCCACGAACTTTACATAATAATGTAACAACAGTGGAGTGGACTCCATTAACCTCGAACAACAGGAGGACTCCGTTGAAATATCGCCCACGAACTTTACATAATAATGTAACAACAGTGGAGTGGACTCCATTAACCTCGAACAACAGGAGGACTCCGTCCATCGCATGCTGTGACTCCCAACCTACTAATCCGTTTCCTGTGATATTTGGTACACAAATGGCCTATCATACTGATTAGTCGCACCCTCCCGCTCAGACATGCCTTGCACGTAGACAGCATACTCGCACATCACTTCCGTCTCCGAATACTTCGCACGTAGACAGCATACTAGCACACTCGTTATGCCTCAGACATACTTCGCACGTAAAGAGCACATTCGCATACCCCTCCCGACCATGCATACCTTGCATGTAGACAGCACACTCTTACACCCCTCCCATCTCAGACTTCCTTTGCACGTAGAAAGCACACTCGCACATCTCTCCCGCCACAGACACACCTTGCATGTAGAAAGCAAACTCGCACACCCCTCCCATCTCAGACATATCTTGCACACAAACAGCACACTGGCACACCCCTCCCGTCTCTGACATAACGTGCACACAGACAGCACACTCGCACAGCCCTCCCACTCCAGACATACCCTTCCGGTAGACAGCACACTTACACACGCCTCCTATCTAAGACTTCCCTTTCAGGTAGACAACACACTCACACACTCCTCCCGTCTCAGACATCCTTTGCACGAAGACAGCACACTCGCACATCCGTCCTATTTCATACTTCCCTTGCACGTAAACAGCATACTCACACTCTGCTCCAGTCTCAGACATATCTTTGACGCAGACAGCATACTAGTACACCCCTCCCGTCTCAGACATAACTTGCACATATACAGCACTTCTATGCATCCCTCCCGTCTCCGAAATTCTTTGCACATAGACAGCATACTCCCACATCCTCTCGCCTCAGGCATATCTTGCATGTAGACAGCGTACCCGCACACCCCTTCCCTCTCAGAATACCTTGTACGTAGACAGCACACTTGCGCACCCCTCTCCCCCATACAAACTTTGCACGTTGAAGCACTCTCACACCCCTCTCTCCCCAGACATACCTTGCATGTAGACAGCATACTCGCACACCTTTGCTGTCTCAGACAAACCTTGCACGTAGACAGCACACTCTCACACTCCTCTAGCCGCAGACATACCTTGCAGGTAGGCAGCACACCCTCACACTCCTCTCACTCTAGAAATGCCTTACACATAGACAGCATACTCGCACATTCCTCCCGTCTCAGACATACCTTGCATTTAGACAGCATACTCGCACACCCCTCTCGTCTTAGACAGCTGTTCACGGATGAACAGCTTGCAGCCTTTGCTGTCTTTTCTCTCATAGTGTAGATGTGTGAGCCAATTACGGGGCTCAAAGATTCGCAATTCAGGAGCTGAAACATATCAAAGAAAATGCCTGTAGGGTTAGGAATACGTAACCTAGAGAAGCTGAAAAACAGCAAATTAAATGCCTGTTGAGATGTGAGCACGCATCCTTTAGGAGTTGAAACATGGCAAAGAAAATGCATGTAGGGTTGTGAATACGTAACCTTCAGGAGGCAAAACATGGCAAGAAAACGCCTTTGGGTTGTGAGTACGTAACCTTAAGGAGCTGAAACACAGCAAAGAAAATGCCTGTTGAGTTGTGAATACGTAACATTCAGTATCTGAAACACAGCAAAGAAAATGCCTGTGGGGTTGTGAATACGCAACCTTCAAGAGGTGAAACACAGCAAAGAAAATTCCTGTAAAGTTGTGTATACGTAACCTTCAGGAGGTAAAATATAGCAAGAAAATGCCTGTTTGTTCTGAATACGTAACCTTTAGGAGCTGACACATAGCAATGCCTGTACGGTTGTGAATACGTAACCTTCAGGAGGTGAAACATAGCACGAAAACGTGTGTGAGGTTATGAATACGTAACCTTCAGCAGCTGCAACATGGCAAAGAAAATGCCTGTGGGTTGTAATACGCTACATTCAGTATCTGAAACACAGCAAAGAAATTTCCTGTGAAGTTGTAAATACTTAACCTTCAGGAGGTGAAATATAGCAAGAAAATGCATGTTTGTTCTGAATACGCAACCTTTAGGAGCTGAAACATAGCAATGCCTGTAGGGTTGTGAATACGTGAAACATAGCACGAAAATACTTAACCTTCAGCAGCTGCAACATGGCAAAGAAAATGTCTTTGGGTTGTGATACGTAACCTTTTGGAGATGAAACACAGCAAGAAAATGCCGTTTGTTGTGAATACGGAACCTTCAGGTGGTGAAACACAGCAAAGAAAATGCCTGTGGGGTTGTGAATACGTAATCTGTAGGAGCTGTAACATGACAAAGAAAATGCCTGTTGGGTTGTAATACGCTACATTCAGTATCTGAAACACAGCAAAGAAATTTCCTGTGAAGTTGTAAATACTTAACCTTCAGGAGGTGAAATATAGCAAGAAAATGCATGTTTGTTCTGAATACGCAACCTTTAGGAGCTGAAACATAGCAATGCCTGTAGGGTTGTGAATACGTGAAACATAGCACGAAAATACTTAACCTTCAGCAGCTGCAACATGGCAAAGAAAATGTCTTTGGGTTGTGATACGTAACCTTTTGGAGATGAAACACAGCAAGAAAATGCCGTTTGTTGTGAATACGGAACCTTCAGGTGGTGAAACACAGCAAAGAAAATGCCTGTGGGGTTGTGAATACGTAATCTGTAGGAGCTGTAACATGACAAAGAAAATGCCTGTTGGGTTGTAATACGCTACATTCAGTATCTGAAACATAGCAAAGAAATTTCCTGTGAAGTTGTAAATACTTAACCTTCAGGAGATGAAATATAGCAAGAAAATGCATGTTTGTTCTGAATACGCAACCTTTAGGAGCTGAAACATAGCAATGCCTGTAGGGTTGTGAATACGTGAAACATAGCACGAAAATACTTAACCTTCAGCAGCTGCAACATGGCAAAGAAAATGTCTTTGGGTTGTGATACGTAACCTTTTGGAGATGAAACACAGCAAGAAAATGCCGTTTGTTGTGAATACGGAACCTTCAGGTGGTGAAACACAGCAAAGAAAATGCCTGTGGGGTTGTGAATACGTAATCTGTAGGAGCTGTAACATGACAAAGAAAATGCCTGTTGGGTTGTGAATGCCTGTAGGGTTGTGAATACGTCACCTTCAGGAGATGAAACATATCAAGAAAACGCCTGTAGTATTGTGAATACGTAAATTTCAGGAGGTGAAACATAGCAAGAAAATGTCTGTGGATTGTGAATACCTAACCTTTAGGAGCTGAATCATAGCAAGAAAATGCCTTTAGGGAAACATAGCAGTCGAATCGCAGCCGCGACACATTTTACAGTGCTGTCTTAAAAATAGAAAACACCTGCCCTTTCTTATTTCAATTTCGGAGATCCTGTCCGTAATCCACAGGCAGATCCGATTTCTCAGCCAACTGCCAAACAATCATACAATATAATAATAATAATAATAATAATAATAATAATAATCATCATAATAGTGATAATAGTGATAATAGTGATAATAATAATATTGATAATAACAAAAATAATAACAACATTTATATTAGTAAGAATAAGAATAATAAAAAAATACTTAGAGCAGTAATAATAGTAATAATAACAATAATACTAGTTATCATGTATATTTCACTTCAGGTTCAATAAGCTGAAAAAGGATCGCGACGTTAGCCTGGCGCTCCAAGATGTCAATTTACCCTCTCCTCTCCCCCTCCCCACCACCCCCCCCCCCCCGCATCTGCCCGTCAACCCCGAGCTCCTGGAAGAACCACTGCTAAAGTCGACATTCAGTCCGGCCTTCAAGCATGCGCTGTACGAGTATGACATTCATGGAGACACAAATGGACAGGCGAAAATTAAAAGAGGGCGTCGTCGTTTGCCAGCGGCGGGTATAGTGTCGGTCAAGAGGGTGGAGAAGATCCCGGTCCCGCTTCCAGTCTTTCCAGCACCGCTCAGGGGGTCGTGTACCGTCAGCTGCAACTGAAAGGGCCTAGCAGCTGGAAGCCGTCAGCTGCAGCTGGACGAGCCTAGCAGCTGGAAGCCAGAGACTTGTTTGGCCGCGATCCGTTCCATTTAGTGAGGGAAGTGTGCTCCAGAAGGCTCTCAACGACCATGAGCTCCGCAGTCCGCGGCTGAGCAGTCCCTTGTGCTGTTAAACGACATACGGGCGTACAAACTGCTTCGGTGAAGGAGGTACGTATGGTGAGGTCTCGTCAGGTCCCGAGGCACAGTCGAGTAGCTCCCGATGCTGTCTATCCAGTTAAGGCAAGCCACGCTGGAGCCGTCCGTTGTGCGGTTAAGCGACCTGTGGTAACACACACTGCTTCGGAGTGTTGAGAGCAGTGCAGTCGTAAGAATAGCCCCTCGTATCTCGTACCCGTGTTTGTTTTAGAAACGTATTTAGAACATACAGTCTGTTTTGGAAAGGGTTGGTATACATGATAGTAAAAAAACGGACCGGAAGTGACGTCATGATGTGCTGCCGTTGTTGTGACAACGTCAATTGTTACCATTATTGTTGCTACCGTCGTTGTGGCAACAACAGTTGTTATCATTGTTATCATATATATAAATATAATTGATATCCAAAGACTTTTTTTATCATTTGAGAACTGGATGTGGAACCAAAAGGATGTATCAATGCAACATTTGTTCGAAATCATACCATTGGCCACAAAGTCCTCAAGGACACTTAACGCATGCGCACACTTCAGAAGAGAATGGAAAATTGGAAAACCATATAAATAAAAACGCCTATCACGGAAAATTTAGATGAGTCTAATATGGAAAGCCAAAGGGTCAACATGGCTGAAAAGAATGCGCATGCTTGTACAGAATGTGGTGCGTTATACAACAGCCAAGAAGCTTTGTTCAAACATATGGAACATTGTGGCGAGGGTAACGATGACAGCAGTTCTGAAAGTGAGCTGAAAGTGAGTCAGAAACAGTCCGTCCGTCCGTGCGTCCATCTGTCCCTCCCTCTAGAATGAACAACTAAGAAGCAGCCACCAACGAGTCAGCGGGTGCCTGTGTCCCCAGTTCACCGAGAACAGCGTTGTGCGAGCGCCTAAAAATGTTACAGAAAGAGATCTAAGAGAAGCCTTTTTTCACGGTCGTGGAACTCGGATTGATACAATAGAACTATTTTTGCAAACGCCGTCGATGAAACGAAATGATCGATTAGCCTCACCCAGAAGAGAGAGAGAGAGAGAGAGAGAGAGAGAGAGAGAGAGAGAGGGAGAGAGAGAGAGTGGGTGGGGGGGCAGCGGGATGGACTGATACGTGTTCTGATAAAGACAGCCTGGCATCACCCCCCCCCCCTCCGCGTTTTTGGCATATGCTTGGGTAACACATATACTATTACTGCCCCCACGAGCCCCACCCCCCTCCTCCCTCCCGGCTCTCTTTGTTAGTGGCTTTCAAATTAATCGATTCTCATGACGGCCAGTTTGGCGCTTATTCGATGCAATTGTGTAAATAAAAATCTTAAAGCATTCCTGCTACCCTTCCGATCACCTCAGCAAAAAAAAATAAATAAAGAAATAAATGAAAGTAAATAAATAAAAATAAATCAAAAATAACAATACATAAATAAAAAATAATAAAAATTGCCTTTTGTTTTGTTGATGAGCAGTGACATTGCACGATTAAATTCAAACATGACCTTGAAATTGGGTCAAGGTGGAAATAGAAATGACGTGCCTCTATCCACAATGATATACCATCCACATATCAAATATCACAGGGTGGGAGTAACAGCCGGAGACGGACGGAGGGCTCGACGGATGGACGGACAGACAGAGGGCTCGACGGATGGACGGATAGACAGTGGGCTCAACGGATGGACGGACAGAGGGCTTGACGGATAGACAGAGGGCTCGACGGATGGACGGATAGACAGAGGGCTCGACGGATGGACCGACAGACAGAGCGCTCAACCGCTGGATGGACAGACGGATAGACAGAGGGCTCGACGGATAGACGGACGGACAGACAGAGCGCTCAACGGATGGACGGATAGACAGAGGGCTCAACGGATGGACGGACAGACAGAGGGCTCGACGCTCTTACGAGAGCTACGTTGTGCGTTTATTTTTAGGTAGAAAGCTACGTTGTGCGTTTAAGTTACGTTGTGGGTTTGACGTTGTGGGTTTAAGTGAGATTTGGACTCCCCGTGATGCTGTGGGTCCATTAAAATGGTTTTTAAAATTAAGCCCACAACGCACGGAAAACGGAGTTCTGTGAGTTTGTCCGTACTTTTTCCCTTGCCGCTGGCGACACCTGGTGTTGTAATTCTTACCTATATTTACATGTGGAAAGCACATGGGGTAAATTTTTGGGTCAGCCAATCAGATTCTGCAATTCAGGTGCCTTTATTCATACGCTGTTTTGGTTTTAGGACTTGAGTTTCCCCGCCTTAGAAAACTTTTGCCTCCGCCCTCTCTTCCCCAAAAATAAAAGTGACAAAGGTCCTTAACCACTTGTATGGATATTATTTTCTGTTGTTTCAATAAATACAACCAGTTTTTACTGCTTCATGGTGTAATAAAGGCAAGAAAAGTGAGCAGAAACTAGGAACTATATTATATGTTGGGTGTGAATCGGTCAGTCGTGAGCAACAATGGCGGAAAGTGCAAGGGATTAAAATGTGCAAGTGTTGTTTCGTTAAAATGTGACTATTTCCAAGTGGATACTACAGTAAATTGTATGCATAAATGTCTACTTCTACACCAAGAATCGGTTGGCAAAAGTAAAAAAAGAAAAAATTCTAATATAAAGTGGAATTTTAAGAAAAGATTTGAAATTGAAGTGAGCAAAGTTTGATGTTATCGCTCACTTCTTTTCACGCGGTTTTGCTAGACAGATTGGGATATTCATAGCCTAAATGTGAGTTATAGCAAGTAAATAAACAAGATTCTACCATATATATAATTTTTCCTTAATACTATCTTTGAATATGGGCGAAGGATAAAATTTTACATTTAAAGCAGAGTGACAGATAAAAACAGTTCCGTACTTGCAACATACATGGGAATCTTCCGGCTTTTCAGGCTTTTTTTGTCAAATGGGCCACTTTTTTTCGACCCCGTTCCCGTCTACGGTAAATTTTTTTTGGCTTTTTTCCCACCCCGTTCCCATGTATTATATAAGCCACTTCGTACCTTTGAAACTTCCCAATGGAAGGGTCGTTTCGACTGCAAATTCTGTGGATTAAATAAGCATACTGGCACTTGCAGTTACGCCAAAAAGTTTTGGCGTTTCGACCGAATGTCCCAATGCGTACGTTCGGGTCTTTCCGATAGAAGTACCGTTTCGACTGCAGTTCTTTTTTGGTATAAATTTTTAAGAAATGATAAGGGTAAAACATAGAAATTCAAATTTCTTCTCAGCGTACACACTTTTAAATCAAAGAAGCCACCATATGATCTTTTAAAAATATTTTACATAATATTCTGCCCTTGTTATAGCCCATTTATGAATATATTTCGAGAAAAATGGAATTTTGTTGCTTGTTGCCAGTTTTCTCTATCGTTTCGTTATGCCTTTATCCCAGCCTTATCCGGTCGAAACGCCAAATCTTTTCAGCAAAATTCTAAGTACAAATCTGCTTATTCGGTTGTGATAAAGGTATAAAGTAATGATAGAAAAAAAACTGGCAAAATCATCAGAATTCCATTTTCCAGAAAAAACATTCAAAGTTGGCCTTTAAAGGTGCTGAATAATATGATACATAGCTTAAAACAATCTGTTTAAATTCAGAAGTATGCATCTTGCAAGAAAATTAGAATTTTGATGTTTTTCCCTGATCATTCTTGAGAAATTGACCCAAGAAATTTGCAGTCGAAACGACAGCTCGGTTTGAAAGTTTCTACGGTACGAAATGGCTTAATATAAAGAAATGATGATATCATGAAAGTAGGCTTTGAATCCGACTGGAATCCGAATTAAGGTCGAGATGGGGAGGCAGAAAACAGCCAAGAGGAAAGTATACAGAAAGAGACGTAAGCAAAGAATTAAGTCAGACGGAAAACTGCAGCGTTGTGACAGTTACAGAAGCGAATTCAGTGAACAAAGAAACAGTATCGGTGACTTCAAAGATATCAATTTACACACCGGGAATAGACTTTCCCATGCTAAAGTACTGCATTGGTTATACAACCAATGTAATATGGATTGCCGAGGATATGCATCAGGCAGTGAATATAACTTGGAGAGAGATAAGCAAAAATACATTTATAAAGATTCTCAAGCTGGAGATGTTAAAACTCGCTCCTTGAGGTTTTGGAAAAAGGAAATAATGTCACTTCAAAGTGTTCTGCGCAGACTGCATTTAAAGATATGGGGTAAGTGCTTTTCTTGCTTTTCTTAGGGATTTGTGAAGTTGTTTTTTATTTAAAAAGCTTTTTTCTTACGGGGTTTTTTCAGGGACTAATTTTGTTTCCTATAAATTTTTATGAATTTACTATATCTGACATAGCTGGATTGGTTTTGAAGTTGAATTAAAAGGAAGAGTGTAAAAAGGGCTAAAATAGCGTTTGATACGGTGACAGTGCTGTGATGGAAAATCAGAACACGTAGGTGGCCCCATCTTCTCACGGAAACAAGCTTCCAACAGCTCCTAAACACACCCACAAATCCTCAGTCTGCCCCCCCCCCCCTGAGAAAGGCTGCATTTGGCCACACTTTCTCACGGTGCCCCCCCCCCCCAAAGAAAAAAAAGAGGTTGACTGCTCTGCGTTTAGAAGTGATGGTGAAAACCTGCATGAAAACATGGGCATTTATGGATATATGAATTTTTCATAGGTATTTAAGTAATGAAAAAGCAATATTCCAGCGGGTGGGGCGGGGTGGAGGGTGGGGGGGGGAGGTGTGGTATTTCTGAAAATTAAAACTGGGAGATCTAAAATGCATTATGGAATTCCCAAGACGCAATGCTACTAAATGCGGGAAGAGGGTTAACTCGAGGTTTGGGATATTTCTCGGAAATTAAAAATCGAGAGGTCTAAAATACATTACGGAATTTTAAATGAAACTTGAAACTTAATTACTAATCCAGTACATTGATATATAGTAAATCAGAACACGTAGGTGGCCCCATCTTCTCACGGAAACAAGCTTCCAGCAGCTCCTAAACACACCCACAAATCCTCTGCCTGCCCCCTTGAAAAAGACTGCATGTGGCCACACTTTCCCACGGTAATGCGTTGATCAAGCTGTCAGTCATCCAAAGCTTCTCTTTGAACTCTGTGATCGTATTGATCGCACAGATATTGGCTTGCCGCTGCAGTGGTGCCTTGATGAAATGGGGCTGTTTGATTGGTTCGTGGGTTTGAGCGGGAGCTATCAGGCCACCAGCTGCCTCTGGTCACAGGCTTCAGTCGTGAGAAAACGCTGACTGAGCGAAAGTTAAAAAAGTTTAAGTGATTTTTTTTGGAATAGCAAGTTAGTTTAGGATAGTTAACCAAACGAAGGTGAGAATATATGAAACATGTATACAGGTATACTGATATGATACTTTTTTTGTATTTAAGAGTGCAAGATTTGGTATATAAAACTGAGTGTGAAATGTAGTTCAGAATATGTTAAATGTTAAACGAAAACAATTTTGTATTTCTGTCTAAAACTGGAAGCTCTAAAATGCAGGAACAAAGAAAGATTTTTTTATTGAAAGAAAATTTACTTAGAAGACTAATTACGTGAAACCTTAAAACGACAGAAAGAAACGAGTTTTGCGTATTGGAACTGTATTTACACATGTCGAGGCAAAATCAAATGTGCCATTGCTGAAAGTAATATCTTACAAAACAGGGTTCGAAAAGGGAGCACAGTAGCCGCTGTATAAGCCACTTTAAGCGTTCCTAATAAATGCGCAAAAAATTCTGCGTTTCGAATACACACTAACCAGGTAAAAGTTTACCCGGTTTCTTCTCAAATCGAAATTCAGAATCCTTTCGCCTTTTGTTCGAAACGCTCAGTGTGGTTTGGCTTAATGTATTGATTTCGACTTTTTCCCCTGCAGGAATGGAGTTGGCAAAGAGGAGTGTGATAGGTGGGTGTTATATTTGTTCACAGTGCCAACTGCTTTAATGCTGCAAAATGCCAGTAATAACATCTAAAATTGTATGTTTTTTTCTGAAATGTGTAATGTTTTGTTCCATTCGAAACGTAACGGGGCTTTTTTTCTTAGCTCGCCATGTGTTATATGATTCTAAACGCATGAATCTCTTTTTGCTATGATGTTAATATTTGCACTTTTCTTGTAGAAGATTTCTCTGATGGCGAAATCATTTGGGCGCGGGTAGATCCTATCTGGTGGCCAGGATTCGTGACGAAGGCTTGTTTAGACAGCGTCAGAGTGCAGTTTTGGTCCGACGGCACAGAGTGAGTGGCTTTATAGTAAATATCTTTCATTGTAAAACCAACACTGTGTATTGCGTTTAATTATGATTTTAATAGTAATTCATGGTATTTTCAATGACAGATTTTTAACGTTAATGTGACCCACTGGCAGTTTGCCGTGTTCTTAAAAAATTGAAGTCAAACTGTTGATTCCTGACAATTTTGTATGATTCATTTTAATAGCTAATACTGTTAATTTGCGGTATTTCCTGTGTTGCTTCTTTTTATTTCTGTATTTCTCTATGTATCTGTATTTTGTTTATTTCATTTTGTTGGTTTTTTTTTCGGGTTAGGTGTAAACTTAACGGGCATTGATCCTGTAGGTTTTCCAATCATTGTTGTCCGTATTAGTTTGTGTTTCATTCCAACAAAATGGAGAGTATTCTTATTTTTACGGTGTTTAGCTAATATATATTTTCTGTGTGTTTGGACGCAGAACGGAACGGTCATTGACTCTGTAGGTTTTTAAATCATTGTTCTCCGTATTAGTTTGTGTTTCATTCCAACAAAATGGACATTCTTATGACTGATCATCGGGTGTGCAGTCCGTTGCAATTTGTGGTTGAATCACCCCCTTCCCCCTCCCCACCGCCACAAAAAAGGTTTTATAGGTTTTAGTTATATGGTAGGGAAGCTGTCAGACAAGTGCATTCTGTGTAGTGCGATCTTTAAGTCGGATGAGTGACCACTGTAGAGTGAGATCTTCATGTCCGATGAGTGGTCACTTCAGAGAGTAACATTTGTTTGACTGCTGTTTGCTGCTGTTCTTTATAAAACATCCATGCGTCTCTGATGTCCATACTCTTTCAAAGTTTGGCCGGCGACTTATCCTTTTTCTACCTTTTAATCTAAAGACTGAACGGCTGGCTGTCCAGCGTGTATTTGAAGGTCTGTACTAAATTTTGGTTGGACGTAAAATTGAACGGACATTGATTCTGTAGGTTTTCAAATCATTCTTCTCCGTATTAGTTTGTGTTTCATTCCAAAAAAATGGAGAGTATTCTTATTTTTTCGGTGTTTAGCTAATATATATTTTTCCTGTGTGGTTGGACGCAGAACGGAACGGTCATTGACTCTAGGTTTCCAGATAGTTGTTCTCCGTATTAATTTGTGTTTCATTCCAACAAAATGGAGAGTATTCTTATTTTTACGGTGTTTAGCTAATATATTTTATCTGTGTTTTTGGACGTAGAACGGAACGGTCATTGACTCTGTAGGTTTTTAAATCATTGTTCTCCGTATTAGTTTGTGTTTCATTCCAACAAAATAGAGACTCTTGTGACAGATCATCGAGTGTGCAGTCCGTTGCAATTTGTGGTTGAACCACCCCCTTCCCGCTCCCCACCGCCACAAAAAAAGGTTTTATAGGTTTTAGTTATATGGTAGGGAAGCTGTCAGACAAGTGCATTCTGTGTAGTGCGATCTTTAAGTCGGATGAGTGACCACTGTAGAGTGAGATCTTCATGTCCGATGAGTGGTCACTTCAGAGAGTAACATTTGTTTGACTGCTGTTTGCTGCTGTCCTTTAAAAAACATCCATGCGTCTCTGATGTCCATACTCTTTCAAAGTTTGGCCGGCGACTTATCCTTTTTCTACCTTTTAATCTAAAGACTGAACGGCTGGCTCTCCAGCGTGTATTTGAAGGTCTGTACTAAATTTTAGTTGGGCGTAAAATTGAACGGACATTGATTCTGTAGGTTTTCAAATCATTCTTCTCCGTATTAGTTTGTGTTTCATTCCAAAAAAATGGAGAGTATTCTTATTTTTTCGGTGTTTAGCTAATATATATTTTTCCTGTGTGGTTGGACGCAGAACGGAACGGTCATTGACTCTAGGTTTCCAGATAGTTGTTCTCCGTATTAGTTTGTGTTTCATTCCAACAAAATGGAGAGTATTCTTATTTTTACGGTGTTTAGCTAATATATTTTTTCTGTGTTTTTGGACGCAGAACGGAACGGTCATTGACTCTGTAGGTTTTTAAATCATTGTTCTCCGTATTAGTTTGTGTTTCATTCCAACAAAATAGAGACTCTTGTGACAGATCATCGAGTGTGCAGTCCGTTGCAATTTGTGGGTGAACCACCCCCTTCCCCCTCCCCACCGCCACAAAAAAAGGTTTTATAGGTTTTAGTTATATGGTAGGGAAGCTGTCAGACAAGTGCATTCTGTGTAGTGCGATCTTTAAGTCGGATGAGTGACCACTGTAGAGTGAGATCTTCATGTCCGATGAGTGGTCACTTCAGAGAGTAACATTTGTTTGACTGCTGTTTGCTGCTATCCTTTAAAAAACATCCATGCGTCTCTGATGTCCATACTCTTTCAAAGTTTGGCCGGCGACTTATCCTTTTTCTACCTTTTAATCTGAAGACTGAGCGGCTGGCTGTCCAGCGTGTATTTGAAGGTCTGTACTAAATTTTGGTTGGACGTAAAATTGAACGGACATTGATTCTGTAGGTTTTCAAATCATTCTTCTCCGTAGTAGTTTGCGTTTCATTAAAAAAAAATGGAGAGTATTCTTATTTTTTCGGTGTTTAGCTGATATGTATTTTTCCTCTGTGGTTGGACGCAGAACGCAACGGTCATTGACTCTATTTTTCCAAATAGTTGTTCTCCGTATTAGTTTGTGTTTCATTCCAACAAAATGGAGAGTATTCTTATTTTTACGGTGTTTAGCTAATATATTTTTTCTGTGTTTTTGGACGCAGAACGGAACGGTCATTGACTCTGTAGGTTTTTAAATCATTGTTCTCCGTATTAGTTTGTGTTTCATTCCAACAAAATAGAGACTCTTGTGACAGATCATCGAGTGTGCAGTCCGTTGCAATTTGTGGGTGAACCACCCCCTTCCCCCTCCCCACCGCCACAAAAAAAGGTTTTATAGGTTTTAGTTATATGGTAGGGAAGCTGTCAGACAAGTGCATTCTGTGTAGTGCGATCTTTAAGTCGGATGAGTGACCACTGTAGAGTGAGATCTTCATGTCCGATGAGTGGTCACTTCAGAGAGTAACATTTGTTTGACTGCTGTTTGCTGCTATCCTTTAAAAAACATCCATGCGTCTCTGATGTCCATACTCTTTCAAAGTTTGGCCGGCGACTTATCCTTTTTCTACCTTTTAATCTGAAGACTAAGCGGCTGGCTGTCCAGTGTGTATTTGAAGGTCTGTACTAAATTTTGGTTGGACGTAAAATTGAACGGACATTGATTCTGTAGGTTTTCAAATCATTCTTCTCCGTAGTAGTTTGCGTTTCATTAAAAAAAAATGGAGAGTATTCTTATTTTTTCGGTGTTTAGCTGATATGTATTTTTCCTCTGTGGTTGGACGCAGAACGCAACGGTCATTGACTCTATTTTTCCAAATAGTTGTTCTCCGTATTAGTTTGTGTTTCATTCCAACAAAATGGAGAGTATTCTTATTTTTACGGTGTTTAGCTAATATATTTTTTCTGTGTGTTTGGACGCAGAACGGAACGGTCATTGACTCTGTAGGTTTTTAAATCATTGTTCTTCGTATTAGTTTGTGTTTCATTCCAACAAAATAGAGACTCTTGTGACAGATCATCGAGTGTGCAGTCCGTTGCAATTTGTGGTTGAACCACCCCCTTCCCGCTCCCCACCGCCACAAAAAAAGGTTTTATAGGTTTTAGTTATATGGTAGGGAAGCTGTCAGACAAGTGCATTCTGTGTAGTGCGATCTTTAAGTCGGATGAGTGACCACTGTAGAGTGAGATCTTCATGTCCGATGAGTGGTCACTTCAGAGAGTAACATTTGTTTGACTGCTGTTTGCTGCTGTCCTTTAAAAAACATCCATGCGTCTCTGATGTCCATACTCTTTCAAAGTTTGGCCGGCGACTTATCCTTTTTCTACCTTTTAATCTAAAGACTGAACGGCTGGCTCTCCAGCGTGTATTTGAAGGTCTGTACTAAATTTTGGTTGGGCGTAAAATTGAACGGACATTGATTCTGTAGGTTTTCAAATCATTCTTCTCCGTATTAGTTTGTGTTTCATTCCAAAAAAATGGAGAGTATTCTTATTTTTTCGGTGTTTAGCTAATATATATTTTTCCTGTGTGGTTGGACGCAGAACGGAACGGTCATTGACTCTAGGTTTCCAGATAGTTGTTCTCCGTATTAGTTTGTGTTTCATTCCAACAAAATGGAGAGTATTCTTATTTTTACGGTGTTTAGCTAATATATTTTTTCTGTGTGTTTGGACGCAGAACGGAACGGTCATTGACTCTGTAGGTTTTTAAATCATTGTTCTCCGTATTAGTTTGTGTTTCATTCCAACAAAATAGAGACTCTTGTGACAGATCATCGAGTGTGCAGTCCGTTGCAATTTGTGGTTGAATCACCCCCTTCCCGCTCCCCACCGCCACAAAAAAAGGTTTTATAGGTTTTAGTTATATGGTAGGGAAGCTGTCAGACAAGTGCATTCTGTGTAGTGCGATCTTTAAGTCGGATGAGTGACCACTGTAGAGTGAGATCTTCATGTCCGATGAGTGGTCACTTCAGAGAGTAACATTTGTTTGACTGCTGTTTGCTGCTATCCTTTAAAAAACATCCATGCGTCTCTGATGTCCATACTCTTTCAAAGTTTGGCCGGCGACTTATCCTTTTTCTACCTTTTAATCTGAAGACTGAGCGGCTGGCTGTCCAGCGTGTATTTGAAGGTCTGTACTAAATTTTGGTTGGACGTAAAATTGAACGGACATTGATTCTGTAGGTTTTCAAATCATTCTTCTCCGTAGTAGTTTGCGTTTCATTAAAAAAAAAATGGAGAGTATTCTTATTTTTTCGGTGTTTAGCTGATATGTATTTTTCCTCTGTGGTTGGACGCAGAACGCAACGGTCATTGACTCTATTTTTCCAAATAGTTGTTCTCCGTATTAGTTTGTGTTTCATTCCAACAAAATGGAGAGTATTCTTATTTTTACGGTGTTTAGCTAATATATTTTTTCTGTGTTTTTGGACGCAGAACGGAACGGTCATTGACTCTGTAGGTTTTTAAATCATTGTTCTCCGTATTAGTTTGTGTTTCATTCCAACAAAATAGAGACTCTTGTGACAGATCATCGAGTGTGCAGTCCGTTGCAATTTGTGGGTGAACCACCCCCTTCCCCCTCCCCACCGCCACAAAAAAAGGTTTTATAGGTTTTAGTTATATGGTAGGGAAGCTGTCAGACAAGTGCATTCTGTGTAGTGCGATCTTTAAGTCGGATGAGTGACCACTGTAGAGTGAGATCTTCATGTCCGATGAGTGGTCACTTCAGAGAGTAACATTTGTTTGACTGCTGTTTGCTGCTATCCTTTAAAAAACATCCATGCGTCTCTGATGTCCATACTCTTTCAAAGTTTGGCCGGCGACTTATCCTTTTTCTACCTTTTAATCTGAAGACTGAGCGGCTGGCTGTCCAGCGTGTATTTGAAGGTCTGTACTAAATTTTGGTTGGACGTAAAATTGAACGGACATTGATTCTGTAGGTTTTCAAATCATTCTTCTCCGTAGTAGTTTGCGTTTCATTAAAAAAAAATGGAGAGTATTCTTATTTTTTCGGTGTTTAGCTGATATGTATTTTTCCTCTGTGGTTGGACGCAGAACGCAACGGTCATTGACTCTATTTTTCCAAATAGTTGTTCTCCGTATTAGTTTGTGTTTCATTCCAACAAAATGGAGAGTATTCTTATTTTTACGGTGTTTAGCTAATATATTTTTTCTGTGTGTTTGGACGCAGAACGGAACGGTCATTGACTCTGTAGGTTTTTAAATCATTGTTCTCCGTATTAGTTTGTGTTTCATTCCAACAAAATAGAGACTCTTGTGACAGATCATCGAGTGTGCAGTCCGTTGCAATTTGTGGTTGAACCACCCCCTTCCCGCTCCCCACCGCCACAAAAAAAGGTTTTATAGGTTTTAGTTATATGGTAGGGAAGCTGTCAGACAAGTGCATTCTGTGTAGTGCGATCTTTAAGTCGGATGAGTGACCACTGTAGAGTGAGATCTTCATGTCCGATGAGTGGTCACTTCAGAGAGTAACATTTGTTTGACTGCTGTTTGCTGCTATCCTTTAAAAAACATCCATGCGTCTCTGATGTCCATACTCTTTCAAAGTTTGGCCGGCGACTTATCCTTTTTCTACCTTTTAATCTAAAGACTGAACGGCTGGCTCTCCAGCGTGTATTTGAAGGTCTGTACTAAATTTTGGTTGGGCGTAAAATTGAACGGACATTGATTCTGTAGGTTTTCAAATCATTCTTCTCCGTATTAGTTTGTGTTTCATTCCAAAAAAATGGAGAGTATTCTTATTTTTTCGGTGTTTAGCTAATATATATTTTTCCTGTGTGGTTGGACGCAGAACGGAACGGTCATTGACTCTAGGTTTCCAGATAGTTGTTCTCCGTATTAGTTTGTGTTTCATTCCAACAAAATGGAGAGTATTCTTATTTTTACGGTGTTTAGCTAATATATTTTTTCTGTGTGTTTGGACGCAGAACGGAACGGTCATTGACTCTGTAGGTTTTTAAATCATTGTTCTCCGTATTAGTTTGTGTTTCATTCCAACAAAATAGAGACTCTTGTGACAGATCATCGAGTGTGCAGTCCGTTGCAATTTGTGGTTGAATCACCCCCTTCCCGCTCCCCACCGCCACAAAAAAAGGTTTTATAGGTTTTAGTTATATGGTAGGGAAGCTGTCAGACAAGTGCATTCTGTGTAGTGCGATCTTTAAGTCGGATGAGTGACCACTGTAGAGTGAGATCTTCATGTCCGATGAGTGGTCACTTCAGAGAGTAACATTTGTTTGACTGCTGTTTGCTGCTATCCTTTAAAAAACATCCATGCGTCTCTGATGTCCATACTCTTTCAAAGTTTGGCCGGCGACTTATCCTTTTTCTACCTTTTAATCTGAAGACTGAGCGGCTGGCTCTCCAGCGTGTATTTGAAGGTCTGTACTAAATTTTGGTTGGACGTAAAATTGAACGGACATTGATTCTGTAGGTTTTCAAATCATTCTTCTCCGTAGTAGTTTGCGTTTCATTTAAAAACAAATTGAGAGTATTCTTATTTTTTCGGTGTTTAGCTGATATGTATTTTTCCTCTGTGGTTGGACGCAGAACGCAACGGTCATTGACTCTATTTTTCCAAATAGTTGTTCTCCGTATTAGTTTGTGTTTCATTCCAACAAAATGGAGAGTATTCTTATTTTTACGGTGTTTAGCTAATATATTTTTTCTGTGTGTTTGGACGTAGAACGGAACGGTCATTGACTCTGTAGGTTTTCAAATCATTCTTCTCCGTATTAGTTTGTGTTTCATTCCAACAAAATAGAGACTCTTGTGACAGATCATCGAGTGTGCAGTCCGTTGCAATTTGTGGTTGAACCACCCCCTTCCCCCTCCCCACCGCCACAAAAAAAGGTTTTATAGGTTTTAGTTATATGGTAGGGAAGCTGTCAGACAAGTGCATTCTGTGTAGTGCGATCTTTAAGTCGGATGAGTGACCACTGTAGAGTGAGATCTTCATGTCCGATGAGTGGTCACTTCAGAGAGTAACATTTGTTTGACTGCTGTTTGCTGCTGTCCTTTAAAAAACATCCATGCGTCTCTGATGTCCATACTCTTTCAAAGTTTGGCCGGCGACTTATCCTTTTTCTACCTTTTAATCTAAAGACTGAACGGCTGGCTCTCCAGCGTGTATTTGAAGGTCTGTACTAAATTTTGGTTGGGCGTAAAATTGAACGGACATTGATTCTGTAGGTTTTCAAATCATTCTTCTCCGTATTAGTTTGTGTTTCATTCCAAAAAAATGGAGAGTATTCTTATTTTTTCGGTGTTTAGCTAATATATATTTTTCCTGTGTGGTTGGACGCAGAACGGAACGGTCATTGACTCTAGGTTTCCAGATAGTTGTTCTCCGTATTAGTTTGTGTTTCATTCCAACAAAATGGAGAGTATTCTTATTTTTACGGTGTTTAGCTAATATGTTTTTTCTGTGTTTTTGGACGCAGAACGGAACGGTCATTGACTCTGTAGGTTTTTAAATCATTGTTCTCCGTATTAGTTTGTGTTTCATTCCAACAAAATAGAGACTCTTGTGACAGATCATCGAGTGTGCAGTCCGTTGCAATTTGTGGTTGAATCACCCCCTTCCCGCTCCCCACCGCCACAAAAAAAGGTTTTATGGGTTTTAGTTATATGGTAGGGAAGCTGTCAGACAAGTGCATTCTGTGTAGTGCGATCTTTAAGTCGGATGAGTGACCACTGTAGAGTGAGATCTTCATGTCCGATGAGTGGTCACTTCAGAGAGTAACATTTGTTTGACTGCTGTTTGCTGCTATCCTTTAAAAAACATCCATGCGTCTCTGATGTCCATACTCTTTCAAAGTTTGGCCGGCGACTTATCCTTTTTCTACCTTTTAATCTGAAGACTGAGCGGCTGGCTCTCCAGCGTGTATTTGAAGGTCTGTACTAAATTTTGGTTGGACGTAAAATTGAACGGACATTGATTCTGTAGGTTTTCAAATCATTCTTCTCCGTAGTAGTTTGCGTTTCATTTAAAAAAAAATTGAGAGTATTCTTATTTTTTCGGTGTTTAGCTGATATGTATTTTTCCTCTGTGGTTGGACGCAGAACGCAACGGTCATTGACTCTATTTTTCCAAATAGTTGTTCTCCGTATTAGTTTGTGTTTCATTCCAACAAAATGGAGAGTATTCTTATTTTTACGGTGTTTAGCTAATATATTTTTTCTGTGTGTTTGGACGTAGAACGGAACGGTCATTGACTCTGTAGGTTTTCAAATCATTCTTCTCCGTATTAGTTTGTGTTTCATTCCAAAAAAATGGAGAGTATTCCTATTTTTACGGTGTTTAGCTAATATATTTTTTCTGTGTGTTTGAATGCAGAACGGAACGGTCATTAACTCTGTAGGTTTTCAAATCGTTGTTCTCCGTATTAGTTTGTGTTTCATTCCAATAAAATGGAGAGTGTTCTTATTTTTTCGGTGCTTAGCTAATATATTTTTTTTGTGTGTG
Organism: Protula sp. h YS-2021; assembly: GCA_949752745.1. NCBI lineage: Eukaryota > Metazoa > Annelida > Polychaeta > Sabellida > Serpulidae > Protula > Protula sp. h YS-2021. Next base: position 36,913,275 of record OX457032.1, on the reverse strand, counting down.
TTTGGACGCAGAACGGAACGGTCATTGACTCTGTAAATTTTCAAATCATTGTTCTCCGTATTAGTTTGTGTTTCACTCCAACAAAATGGAGACTCTTGTGACAGAGCATCGGGTGTGCAGTCCGTTGCAATTTGTGGTTAAACCACCCCCTTCCCCCTCCCCATCGCCACAAAAAAATTAGGTTTTGTAGGTTTTAGTTATATGGTAGAGAAGCTGTCAGACAAGTGCATTCTGTGTAGTGCGATCTTTAAGTCGGATGAGTGACCACTGTAGAGTGAGATCTTCATGTCCGATGAGTGGTCACTTCAGAGAGTAACAGTTGTTTGGCTGCTGTTTGCTGCTGTCCTTAAAAAATAGCATCTATGCGTCCCTGATGTCCATACTTCAAAGATTCGCCTGCGACTTATCCTTTTTCTTCCTTTTAATCTGAAGACTGAGCGGCGGGCTCTCCAGCGTGTATTTGAAGGTCTGTTCTAAATTTTGGTTGGACGTGAAACTGAACGGACATTGATTCTGTAGGTTTTCAAATCGTTGTTCTCCGTATCAGTTTGTGTTTCATTCCAACAAAATGGAAAGTATTCTTATTTTTACGGTGTTTAGCTAATATACTTTTTCTGTGTGTTTGAACGCAGAACGGAACGGTCATTGACTCTGTAAATTTTTAAAGCATTGTTCTCCGTATTAGTTTGTGTTTCATTCCAATAAAATGGAGATTATTCGTATTGTTTCGGTTTTTAGCTAATATATGTTTAATGTATGGTTTAATGGAAAGTGAAGAAGCTATAGTTATACAATTCGTTGTTCTCTCTTTTTGCGTTTTATTCCATCAAATCGAAGAGTCTTGATGGGTTTTCAGATGTATAGTCGCAAAACGATGTAGATACTTCTGATTAGTTTTTTCTGTAGTTAGGCAACTTGTTCCGGATTGCACTCCGGATGGTTGTGTTATTTCTTTAACTGTGCTTATTTCTTTCGAGAACGACTGTAACTGCTGGCAAAACGGTGAAGAAGTTTTTGAGAGAGAATTGTGAAAAGACTTACAGTGAATCGTTAGGTTAGCCAATGTAGTTAAGCAGTTGTAGTAAGGAGCCTGAAAAGTAGAGTAGTTTAAATTGGTTGCAGTGTTTAGTTGCCCGTTTATCCCTATAGATTTGACTTAGAGTTTTACTATTGAAAACTTATTTTATTTTGTCAGAATATGATTTTAACTGCTGCTTATTATATTTAGTTGTTACAGTTCCAATGGTGTTTAAAATTTTATGGTGATTACTTTGTGTGACTTATTGCATCCAGTGTATGAGGTCTGCAGGATTTTACTTTTAAATTATCCTTGTTTTGTCGAGGTTGTTTTTTTTAATTACCTAAAGTGTAATTTGTCCAACGCTGCCGTTTATCTTGTAAACCCTGATTATTAGTGGCAGTACTTTTTTGAAAGTGAAAGTTCTTTGGTTTATCTGCAAAATTTATGTGATGCACTGAGAATATGTGGGAATATTCGTACACTGAATTACTCTTTATGCTTTTTTCAGGGTATCTCAGGAAATGTTCAAGAAAACACGTAACAGGTTTTGAAGAAGACTACGAAAAGGCCCTGAAGCACATAAGTAATTGTTTTTAGTTTTTGTGGCATTTCCTTTGCTTTTTTATCTGATATACTGGAATATATTGGAAATATATATGGTGATGTATTGGAAATAGGGATTAGTGAATTACGCCTTGCGAAACTGAGGATTTCGCGATATCTGCATAAAAAGATTTTATTATTTCAAACAGGCGAAGGAAAGAGTGTGTTTTCGACAGCTAAAGGCCAAAATAAAAGAGGACAGAAGTGTGAAACGATTGCAGCTAAATCTCCTGCACCATACCAAGGGAAAGGTAGTGGGAATACCGAATTATTAATTTACACAATTATTACTTTTGTTTTTCCCACACTTGGTGTAAGCTCATTTATCATACATACTTTTTGCATAAAACGTCGATCTTAGAACAATTAGAGAAAATGATATGTGTTTTAGTTACCTAAGCTGCTTTATTCGAATAAGGAAAAACTGACAGAACTAAGTATTGCGAAGCATGCGTTTCTCGTTAAAAGGATTTAATAATTTTAAACATATGTATTTGAAAAGAAGACGATTTCATATAAAACATTGATTCTGTAGGTTTTCAAATCATTGTTCTCCGTATTAGTTTGTGTTTCATTCCAACAAAATGGAGAGTATTCTTGTTTTTTCGGTGTTCAGCTAATATATTTTTTCTGTGTGGTTGGGCGCAGAACGGAACGGTCATTGACTCTGTAGGTTTTCAAATCATTGTTCTCCGTATTAGTTTGTGTTTCATTCCAACAAAATAGAGACTCTTGTGACAGATCATCGGGTGTGCAGTCCGTTGGAATTTGTGGTTGAACCACCCCTCCCACCCCCACCCCCACACCGCCACAAAAAAAGGTTTTGTAGGTTTTAGTTATATGGTCGGGAAGCTGTCAGACAAGTGCATTCTGTGTGGTGCGATCTTTAAGTCGGATGAGTGACCACTGTAGAGTGAGATCTTCATGTCCGATGAGTGGTCACTTCAGAGAGTAACATTTGTTTGACTGCTGTTTGCTGCTGTCCTTAAAAACATCCATGCGTCCCTGATGTCCATACTCTTTCAAAGTTTCGCCTGCGACTTATCCTTTTTCTTCCTTTTAATCTGAAGACTGAGCGGTTGGCTGTCCTGTGTGTTTTTGGAGGTCTGTACTAAATTTTGGTTGGACGCAGAACGAAGCGGTCATTGACTCTAGGTTTTCAAATCATTGTTCTCCGTATCAGTTTGTTTTTCATTCCAACAAAATGGACAGTATTCTTATTTTTTCGGTGTTTAGCTAATATTTTTTTTTCTGTGTGGTTGGACGCAGAACGGAACGGTCATTGACTCTGTAGATTTTCAAATCATTGTTCTCCGTATTAGTTTGTATTCCAACAAAATGGAGAGTATTCTTATTTTTACGGTGGTTAGCTAATAAATTTTTTTCTTTGTGGAAGATAGTGGGTTCAATTTAAGGTCGTGTCATACCTAAAACTTTAAAATTGAGATTTCTCCTTCCTACCCTGTGAGACACTCCACACGTAAGGGTTAGAAGGAGGGCTGGAATGTCCCATTTCAGTATAATGTGGCAGGGGAATCCCGACATCGCCATAGCAGTTAAATGGGATCTAAAGAACAATACAATACAGTAAAAGCCCGGATATGGACACCTCTCTATTGTGGACACCCCTGAATTATGGATAGCATTTTTCAGTCTGTTTTAAAATTCCGTTATATCTAAGCCCCTCTATTGTGGACACCCCTCTATTCAGAATTAGGGACACTCTTTTTTATCCCGTAAGTACGGTTACACATTTAAAACAACCCCTCTACTGTGGACAGGCAAATTACTCTCCATATTTTGTACGTTATGTAAACAACCCCTATCAGCGTGTTACTCTGTAGTGTTTGTTTTTTTTCGCTATTGTTATCTGTGGGTATTGAGTGCATTATATTGAACACAGTGCATGTAAAGACAATAGGGCTAATTACAAAAGATGTGTGTTTAAGAGAGAAGCTTTATATGACTAATCCCTATTGACATGTGCTCCGTCTTTTAAAATGCGTATAAAAGAACAATTCATTCATTGACTTTCATTCATTGACTTTATACTCAGTTAAAATGTTACACAAGGTGTTAAGTCTGAATATCAGTGGTGTGAAAAGAAAACGGAACGAACTTTCGCTATCTGATAAAGTTAAAATAATCAAAGCTAGTGATGGAAAAAGTGTAAGAAAAATAGCCAAAGATTTTAGTTGTTGTTGTCAGATAGAACGGGACCTCGAAATTAGGGACCCCCCGCCATTAGGGACAAAATTATTCAGTCACTTTTTGTCCCTAATAGCGGGGTTTCACTGTACTTATAAAAATACCAATGTGTTATCTTCCAAAATACATATTCTGTTTTTTCCAGATATAGTTCGAGTGGACACAGAAAGGCAAATAGCTGCTCTAGAAGCTGGGCATGCCATGGAAGGTGAATTACCGGTTCTTTCTAGAGCGCAAAGTCCAGTCACAGATAACAGTGAAGAGTGTCTTCCGGACCTTGGCGACAAGCAAACTGAAGAAGACTTTAATGACAATATAGGTATCAAATGTACTTGCCTATCGAAATTCCAGCCTCGGTGGCCCAGTGGTTAGAGTGTCCGCCTCGAGACTGGAAGATCGTGGGTTCAGACCCGGGTCGGGTCATACCTAAGACTTTAAAATTGGGACTCCTCCTTGCTACACTGTGAGGCACTCCACATGTAAGGGTTAGAAGGAGGACTGGAATGCCCCATTTCAGTATAATGTGGCAGGGGGATCCCGACATGACCATAGCAGTTGAAAGGGATCTAAAGAACAATACAATACAATACCTATCGAAATTGGAAAGTCAGTTCTACGACTGATCTGCGTTTAACGCATTTTCTTTTAATAGCAACCATAGTTTCTATTTGTTTTAGCATTGGCTGTAAATCAGACAGTATTCGATGTGACAAAATAAACCTTTAAAACAATGAGAATCATAGCTGCTGCAAGAAATTGCATATAAATGTGCCAAAACGATTTCTTCCAATATTTTTGAATGACTGAAGGGATTATACTATTTGTGGCCTAATGGTATTTCATTCTTTCATTTTTAGAGATTTCCCATAGACGTAAAAAAACGAAAAGTGGTCGAGTTTACATGACCATTGAAGACAACGCCGAAATTGAACCGCTGTTTAAAGACTTTCTGGAAAAGGACGAAACACCAAGTATCGCGCAAATTGAAGAACGTCAGAGTAAATCCACAAATATTAAAATTTATGATCCTAGAAAAATTCAGAAGAAAGTGTCATGGCTTAGAAACCGATACAAATATTTAAAATAGTTTGAAAGAAAACAAAGTCGAGCGAGTGAATGATTTTCTTGAATGTTTTCAATGTGAACGATATGTTTCCGTTGAATTCTGCCTTTAAACTCAAATCCGTCTCAACTTTGAATTAGGCATGTGCTTTCTGAAGTCAAACATTGATATTTTAAGATTATTATTAGCGAAGATGTATGCACTGTTCTTGACTATTTTGTCTTTGATAGATTTTCGTTTAAAGGCACCTTTTTCACGGTTATGCTTGTAAAGGCGTGCGGTTCACGTGTTTTGTACATCTAAGAGTCTTTTTGCGTATAAGATACCAGCATAACTTATTGCTATTACAGAAAACTTCTTGGAAGGCAGGCATTGCCTTAGCACGTACTGATGACTGACTGGCAAAGCAAAGTAAATCGGTGTCCACTGCCATTACCTTGTCGAATGTCGTTAGCGTTACAGTGTCTCTGTTCAGCAATGGGTTTAAACTCAAATCCGTCTCAGGTTTGAATTGAGGAGTGTTATTTCGGAATTGAAATATTGATAGCAATTTCTTCAGATTTACTGCCTAAAGTGTATCTTCAGCATTGTCTTCTGCAGACGTGTGTGTTTAAAAGTATTTCTGTCACGGAAAGGTTTTTCAAAATCAGTGTTTTTGCGTTTTCCATCCAACATTATATATTGTTCGAAGAAAGGCTTTGCCTTTGGACAGAACAACTGGTGACTGGCCAGGATTAACTAACTGTGAGAATGAGCTGTATTGTCTCCAACGAGAGGCAACGTAGCGATGACGTTCTCGCAAAAAGATTATGTGCTCATTTTCGATTATTAAACAGAACAAAGCTTACGCAAGGGTTCTTTTTGGGTTTTATTTTTAATTTTTAAGGGTTAGTTTAGGTACGGCGGCAAGGCTTATTAGTTTTTCTGTCTTTTAGAAAAAGGCAACGGGTTAGTATTCATCCATAAAATACAACAAGCCACATTTTTCTAGAGTTAGCAAATGACAAAGATTTGCTAACCCTAGTTTTTAGTTCCTTAATTAAGAAGTCTGTTGAATGGCGCCAATATCATGTCGAATGTCGTTAGCATTGGAGTGTCTCTGTACAGTAATGGGTTTAAACTCAAATCCGTCTCAGGTTTGAATTGAGGAGTGTTATTTCGGAATTGAAATATTGATAGCAATTTCTTCAGATTTACTGCCTAAAGTGTATTTTCAGCATTGTCTTCTGCAGATGCGTGTGTTTAAAAGTATTTCTGTCACGGAAAGGTTTTTCAAAATCAGTGTTTTTGCGTTTTCCATCCAACATTATATATTGTTTGAAGAAAGGCTTTGCCTTTGGACAGAACAATTGGTGACTGGCCAGGATTAACTAACTGTGAGAATGAGCTGTATTGTCTCCAACAATAGAGGCAACGTAGCGATGACGTTCTCGCAAAAAGATTATGTGCTCATTTTTTTCGATTATTAAACAGAACAAAGCTTACGCAAGGGTTCTCTTTGGGTTTTATTTTTATTTTTTAAGGGTTAGTTTAGGTACGGCGGCGAGACCTATTAGTTTTTCTGTCTTTACAAAAAGGCAACGGGTTAGTATTCATCCATAAAATACAACAAGCCACACGTTTCTAGATTTAGCAAATGACAAAGATAGTTTTTAGTTTCTTAATTAAGAAGTCTGTTGAATGGAGCCAATATCATGTCGAATGTCGTTAGCATTGGAGTGTCTCTGTTCAGCAATGGGTTTAAACTCAAATCCGTCTTAGGTTTGAATTGAGGAGTGTTATTTCGGAATTGAAATATTGATAGCAATTTCTTCAGATTTACTGCCTAAAGTGTATTTTCAGCATTGTCTTCTGCAGACGCGTGTGCTTAAAGGTATTTCTGTCACGGAAAGGTTTTTCAAAATTGGTGTCTTTTGCGCATACCACCCAACATTATATATTGTTTCAAGCCTATGGACAGTTTTTAGTTTCATAAATGTTGAATCTGTTGTATGACGCAAATATGATGTCACAAGTCGTTAGCTATGGAGTGTTTCTATGTAGTAATAATGACTTTAAACTTAATTCCGCCTCAAGTTGGCATTGATTAGTATTATTTAAGAACTGAAAAATTGATAGCAATTTGCTTTTTATTAGGAAGTGTGTCACTTGAATATTTAAAAGTGTATAAATTATTTCTAATTGAATGTTTATTTATTAATGGAAAAAGTAAGACAGAAACAAGCAAAAATATTTATTTCATTGTATTTCAAACGTGCTTGTGAGATAACATAATTTTTTAATATCTAAATTTAGAGAGTACTCGATTTTCAGTAAATAAAATATAATGAAATCTACTTACTTTATCTTATTTTCACTTTAAAAATATTCATAAAACAACTGAAAAATCTCACACAAAGGCGCAGACTCTAAAATAAACGACCATTTGGAAATGCTTTAAAATATTGTAGCTTATATTTTAAGCATTTCCAAACGGTCTTTTATTTTAGGAACGAACAAAGAAATAACAAACTTTTTCAAATCCAACCAACAGTTGGACAAAAGCAGCTAGCTCTTGACAATATTCGCGACAAAACAGTTTTGTTTAGAGCTCGAATCGGGCATACATACACCACCCACGGATATCTTTTGAGAGGCGAAGAGCCTCCAGAATGTATTGGTTGTCAAGAACGTCTGACTGTAAAACATATTCTACTCAATTGCCTAGATTTTCAGGACATTCGTTCACGCTTCTACAGTGTGAATTCCATTTAAGACCTTTTTACAAAGGTAGCACCAAGTAAAATTATTTCTTTTCTGAAAGAAATACACTTGTACAGCAAGTTTTAAATTGAATTTAGTTGGTTTTAGATTATACACTACTTGTTATGTCTACTTTAATTGATTTTAGTTTCAACTGACTCTTGATATAGCAACAGAACCGACACAATATGACCCTAACGGGTTTCCGGTGTCGTTAAACAAATCAATCAATCAATCAATCAATCATATTTTAGGTATGATTGGTCGTTGTGGGATTAAACAATGTCCGTTAAAAGAAAAGAATTGGTATGTCCTGCCTTTGTGGGGTTGTTCATTTTGAAACCCACAAAAATACAGACGGACGTGGTCACTTCAAGTACGAAACGTCTTTGTGCGTTTAGGAACTACTTTTCTCCATACTTTATGTGATATTTTGATTTTTCGTCCGTACATTGTGTGATATTTTGATTTTGTCGTCCGTGCGTTGTGTGATATTTTTAACCCAATGTCGAACGGACATAAACGCACAATGACCTCTGGTACGCAAGACCTGAGTAACCACACAACGTCGCTCTGAACTTACCTGGCGTCCGTCCTCGATTAAACGCATAAGGTACCTCTTGTAGGTCGAGCCGTCCATCCGTCGAGCCCTCTGTCTATCCGTCAAGCCCTCTGTCCGTCCATCCGTTGAGCCCACTGTCTATCCGTGCATCCGTCGAGCCCTCTGTCTGTCCGTCCATCCGGCTCTACCTACAAGAGGTACCTTATGCGTTTAATCGAGGACGGACGCCAGGTAAGTTCAGAGCGACGTTGTGTGGTTACTCAGGTCTTGCGTACCAGAGGTCATTGTGCGTTTATGTCCGTTCGACATTGGGTTAAAAATATCACACAACGCACGGACGACAAAATCAAAATATCACACAATGTACGGACGAAAAATCAAAATATCACATAACGTACGGAGAAAAGTAGTTCCTAAACGCACAAAGATGTTTCGTACTTGAAGTAACTACGTCCGTCTGTATTTTTGTGGGTTTCAAAATGAACAACCCCACAAAGGCAGGACATACCAATTCTTTTTTTTTAACGGACATTGTTTAATCCCACAACGACCAATCATACCTAAAATAAAAGACCGTTTAGAAATGCTTTAAAATATAAGCTACAATATTTTAAAGCATTTCCAAATGGTCGTTTATTTTAGAGTCTGCGCCTTTGTGTGAGATTTTTTCAGTTGTTTTATGAATTTTTTTAAAGCAAAAATAAGATAGAGTAAGTAGATTTTATTATATTTTATTTGCTGAAAATCCAGTACACTCTAAATTTAGATATTAAAAAATTATGTTATCACACAGGCACGTTTGAAATAGAACGAAATAAATATTTGTGCTTGTTTCTGTCTTACTTTTTCCATTAATAAATAAACATTCAGTTAGAAATAATTTATACACTTTTAAATATTCAAGTTGCACACTTCCTAATAAAAAGCAAATTGCTATCAATTTTTCAGTTCGTAAATAACAATAATCAATGCCAACTTGAGGCGGAATTCAGTCATTATTAGTAAATAGAAACACTCCATAGCTGACGACTTGTGACATCATATTTGCGTCATACAACAGATTCAACATTTATGAAACTAAAAACTGTTCATAGGCTTGAAACAATATAAATTGTTGGGTGGTATGCGCAAAAAAACACTGATTTTGAAAAACCTTTCCGTGACTGAAATACCTTTAAACACACGCGTCTGCAGAAGACAATGCTGATAATACACTTTAGGCAGTAAATCTCAAGTAATTGCTATCAATATTTCAATTCCGAAATAACACTCCTCAATTCAAACCTGAGACGGATTTGAGTTTAAACCCATTACTGAACAGAGACACTCCAATGCTAACGACATTCGACATGATATTGGCGCCATTCAACAGACTTCATAATTAAGAAACTAACATAAAAACTAGGGTTAGCAAATCTTTGTCATTTGCTAACTCTAGAAAAATGTGGCTTGTTGTATTTTATGGATAAATACTAACCCGTTGCCCTTTTTGTAAAAGACAGAAAAACTAATAGGCCTCGCCGCCGTACCTAAACTAACCCTTAAAAATTAAAAATAAAACCCAAAGAGAACCCTTGCATAAGCTTTGTTCTGTTTAATAATCGAAAAAAATGTGCACAGAATCTTTTTGCGTGAACGTCGTCGCTACGTTGCCTCTCTTGTTGGAGACAATACAGCTCATTCTCACAGTTAGTCAATCCTGGCCAGTCACCAATTGTTCTGTCCAAAGGCAAAGCCTTTTTTCGAACAATATATAATATTGTGTGGTATACGCAAAAAAACACTGATTTTGAAAAACCTTTCCGTGACAAAAATACCTTTAAACACTCGCGTCTGCAGAAGACAATGCTGAAAATACACTTTAGGCAGGAAATCTCAAGAAACTGCTATCAATATTTGAATTCTGAAATAACACTCCTCAGTTCAAACCTGAGACGGATTTGAGTTCAAAGCCATAACGCAATGGAGACACTGTAACGCTAACGACATTCGACAATGTAATGGCAGGGGACACCGATTTACTTTGCTTTGCCAGTCAGTCATCAGTACGTGCCAAGGCAATGCCCGCCTTCCAAGAAGTTTTATGTAATAGCAATAACTTATGCTGGTATCTTATACGCAAAAAGACTCTTAGATGTACAAAACACGTGAACCGCACGCCTTTACAAGCATAACCGTGAAAAAGGTGCCTTTAAACAAAAACCAATAACAGACAAAGTAGTTAAGAACAGTGCATACATCTTCGCTAATAATAAACTTAAAATATCAATGTTTGACTTCAGAAAGCACATGCCTAATCCAAAGTTGAGACGGATTTGAGTTTAAAGGCAGAATTCAACGGAAACATATCGTTTACATTGAAAACATTCAAGAAAATCATTCACTCGCTCGACTTTGTTTTCTTTCAAATTATTTTAAATATTTGTGTCGGTTTCTAAGCCATGACACTTTGTTCTGAATTTTTCTAGGCCCAAATTTTTTAATATTTGTGGATTTTCTCTGACGTTCTTCAATTTGCGCGATACTTGGTGTTTCGTCCTTTTCCAAAAAGTCTTTAAACAGATGTTCAATTTCGGCGTTGTCTTCAATGGTCATGTAAACTCGACCACTTTTCGTTTTTTCACGTCCATGGGAAATCTCTAAAAATGAAAGAATGAAATAACATTAGGCCACAAATAGCATAATCCCTTCAGTCATTCAAAAATATTGGAAGAAATCGTTTTGGCACATTTAGATGCAATTTCTTGCAGCAGCTATGATTCTCATTGTTTTAAAGGTTTATTTTGTCACATCGAATACTGTCTGATTTACAGCCAATGGTAAAACAAATAGAAAATATGGTTGCTACTAAAAGAAAATGCGTTAAACGCAGATCAGTCACGGAACTGACTTTCCAATTTCGATAGGTATTGTATTGTACTTTAGATCCCTTTCATCTGCTATGGTCATGTCGGGATCCCCCTGCCACACCATACTGAAATGGGGCATTCCAGCCCTCCTTCTAACGCTTACATGTGGAGTGCCTCACAGGGTAGCAAGGAGAAGTCCCAATTTTAAAGTCTTAGGTATGACCCGACCCGGATCTGAACCCACGATCTTCCAGTCTCGAGACGGACACCCTAACGAGTAGGCCACCCAGGCTGGTATTTCGATAGGTAAGTATATTTGATACCTATATTGTCATTAAAGTCTTCTTCAGTTTGCTTGTCCCCAAGGTCCGGAAGACACTCTTCACTGTCATCTGTGACTGGACTTTGCGCTCTAGAAAGAACCGGTAATTCACCTTCCATGGCATGCTCAGCTTCTAGAGCAGCTACTTGCCTTTCTGTGTCCGCTCGAACTATATCTGAAAAAAAAAACCAGAATATGTATTTTGGAAGATAACACATTGGTATTTTTTAATAAGTATGGTATTGTATTGTTCTTTACATCCCATTTAACTGCTATGGCCATGTCGGAATTCCCTGCCACATTTTACTGAAATGGGACATTCCAGCCCTCCTTCTAACCCTTACGTGTGGAGAGCCTCACAGGGTAGCAAGGAGAAATCTCAATTTTAAAGTTTTAGGTATGACAAGACCGGGATTTAAACCCACTATCTTCCTCAAAGAAAAAAATATATTAGCTAACACAGTAAAAATAAGAATACTCTCCATTTTGTTGGAATCAAACACAAACTAATACGGAGAACAATGATTTGAAAATCTACCGAGTCAATGACCGTTCCGTTCTGCGTCCAAACACAGGAAAAATATATATTAGCTAAACACCGAAAAAATAAGAATACTCTCCATTTTTTTGGAATGAAACACAAACTAATACGGAGAACAATGATTGGCAAACCTACAGAATCAATGTCCGTTCAGTTTTACGTCCAACCAAAATTAACACAGACCTTCAAATACACGCTGGAGAGCCAGCCCCTCAGTCTTCAGATGAAAAGGAAGAAAAAGAATAAGTCCCAGGCGAAACTCTGAAAGAGTATGGACACCAGAGACGCATGGATGTTTTTTAAGGACAGCAGCAAACAGCAGTCAAACAAATGTTACTCTCTGAAGTGACCACTCATCGGACATGAAGATCTCACTCTACAGTGGTCACTCATCCGACTTAAAGATCGCACTACACAGAATGCACTTGTTTGACAGCTTCCCTTTCATTTAACTAAAACCTACAAAAGCTTTTTTGTGGCGGTGTGGGGGGGGGTGTGGTTCAACCACAAATTGCAGCAGACCGGACACCCGATGATCTGTCACAAGAGTCCATTTTGTTGGAATGAAACACAAACTAATACGGAGTACAATGATTTGAAAACCTACAGAGTCAATGACCGTTCCGTTCTGCGCCCAACCACACAAAAAATATATTAGCTTAACACCGAAAAAATAAGAATACTCTCCATTTTTCTGGAATGAAACACAAACTAATACGGAGAACAATGATTTGAAAACCTACAGAATCAATGTTTTATATGAAATCGTCTTCTTTTCAAATATATACGTCCTGTTTTTATACTTTACTACTGTGATTTCATTTCACTGTGTATTGATAGTTAAAAAATACCGTTAAACCCAAAATTAAACAGAACACGCAAGTTATACACGCAACGTTCTCGAAAAATTGAATGTAACTTTGCCACGAATTGAAACACGTTAACAATTTTAAGCACCTTCCAAGTCTATGTCATCTAGACTTTTTCCATTGTACTTGGACATCAAACCAAAGTCTTGGACAAGCAGCATTTTCGCAATCTCTATCCTTTCTATTGCTGGACTTAGCTGTCTGTAGTGTACCTTGTGCACGTTCATCGTATGTCCCAGATGATCCAAGACGTGGTTCAATTGTTGGTGGGTCAAATCGAAGGACTATTAAAAAAGGGTGGAATGTACAAGAACTGTCACCTATGTTTTATAAACTTCCTATGGTGTGTCAAACGCACAACATAAACTATTAATTAATTAATTAATTTTTATTCCTAAAATATTTTACTACACACTATCAACGTGTGATGTTGGTATCCTTTTGCTGCCTATTTGCTATGTTAACACAATATGGCAACGGACTGTTCGCTATTTCTACTATGAGATTACCTGAGTGAGAGTGGCGAAGTACTTTCGCAAATTCGTCGACTTTATTCTCTCTGGGTATTGCAGATCCGACTCTTTGGCCAACGCCAGCAAGGAATTGTAGCATCGTATAACGCCAAAGCCTGAAAAAATTGAACGGTCACTGTTCCAACAGATTATTAACAAAAGAAAAACGCACTTTTCAAAAAGCCATAAAACTGTTACGAATTTTATCCGTTTGGTACTGCGCTTAAACCCATGCTTGTGTAAATTCGTTATTCGTTTTTATTTCTTATTTATTGATTTTATTTGTTAACAAACATAATCCATGTTTTTCTGCTTTTAAACATATATGCGTTAATAGTAGTTCTTCAATCTTGTAGATCACACAGCCTTAGGACTTGTTCACCTTTCTTTCATGGATAAGGGAATTTTTTCAGCGAAACTTACTTCTGCTTGCAAACAAGTAGATACTGTTCTTGTCAACACCCACTTGAGCTCTTTTTCCAACTATATACTTCAGTATTCGAGCACATAACGGAGGAACTATAACTGGAACTGGCTTTCCTTTCTAAAAATTAACAAGATGTGTACGAGTGCATAGCTTTTTCAATATTATTTCCTGTAATGATTATTTTAAGGCGACTGGCGTTTAAAAGCCCAAACAATCCGAGTATTTATGATGTCCTTGGGCGTTAATTTTACATTCTTAAATCCATCTTTTTATCATTTTGTCATCTAAGGAAATCTTGTTTTTACTAAATGATCCACAAACATACACCTTTCCCCTTATTTCGATGACATCATGACTTCGAATGATAAGTCTTTCTGTTTCCGTAAGTTCCCCCAATAATTCCTCAGAAATCTCATCGATGTCTTGAATCCGCCTTTCATAACTGACCAAACTGAAAAGAGAATTAATTGTTAATAGGCTTAGAAAAAGAAATGCACACTCGAGGTACAGTGAAAACGAGCACACTGTTCTGCGAATACAATTTGAAATATATTTCTTTTTGTAGGGACACATATGAATAAAATAACTAGTTTTCAATCCGTATTTTTTAAGGTTAAACACAGAAAATATTAACTACATTGCAACTTACAGTATAGCCTGAACTTCTCCACATCTCCGTCTGTTGAAAGACACCAATTTTGCCATGGCCAGGGTGACCGCCCTACAATAGTTGCTGTAAGAAATTTCTTTGTAGTCGAATTCTTCCATTTCTTGGTTGATGTGTGCGGCTAACTTCTTGATATCGTCAGGTAAAGGAAGTGGTTTTCTTACATTCAATTTCCGATTCATCAGAGCAACCTTGGCCAAGTTGTCAGACCACTTAATTTTCATAAGCTGTATGAATTCCTCAGCTTCCGATTTTTCTTTTTGGTTTCCCGTCATGATAGCCTTCGCAAGCTTTATGTTGCCAAGTCGCGTGAGGTCGTATCTCAATTTAACCGCATTTGACGGAGCTTGAAACTCTTCCTCTTCTGCTTCGTCTTGAAGAGCCGTCCTCATAACAGCAGCGCATATATTCGAAAAGTACTCGGGTGCAAGGTAATGTTTTAAATCGAGACTTTCTTTTCTGCCTTCATTTAACGCCAATTTCACCCTGGCTACTAGTCGCATAACAGCAGAGGTATAGTACCTTCTGTTCATTTTATTTCCCACATTGCGGACGATCCAATCATTGCCCAGACAAATGATTAATGCATCGGTCTGTGCAACAGCAGCAATAGTATCTGCTCTCATAATTGGGAAAACCTCTGTCAGTAATAATTTGCCAGCCTCTGCTTGTAACTGCCCACTCAAAATTTTTGACTGAACCTTCACTTCTCCGACACTGGTGACAGCTTCAAGATTTTCAGTTGCAACGCATGTTGCTATGTGTCGCTTCAAAAATCCGATCGATAACCATTCCAGACAATAGGGACAAGGACCATACTCTGTCACGTCAAAATAGCTGATATTAGCGCTTCTTTTCCCTAACAATATCTGGCCTGCTTTCTTTTCTAACACCCTTTTGTTGTGGTCGTGGTTAGCTCTTAGACGTAAAAGCTCCATCTTGCGGCTTTTTTCTTTTTCTTTTAAACTTTGTAATTCGATGGCTTCTTTTTCTGTTTTGTGCTGTTTTGACATTACGTGGGTCGAAAAGTTGGTTTTTAATTGCCTGCATCCAAATGGGCAGGCTTGCAAGGAGTTGTAAACGCGGTTTGTCTTCTTTTTCTTGCCGGATTTTGTATATGTTGACTTTAGAACCTTTCTGCAAAAAATATCGGGATTATTTATGTCTCGCACACGATCAAGCATATCATCATATATAACATAACTTTCGCCAGCCTCCTCCTTAGTAACTGAATGATCACTTTTTGGAGCCGGCACAGCACATGCAACTTCTTCCCAGATGTCATGCTGTGATAGATTCACAGATTCTGCCAAAGAAATATCAAACTGGACTATACTTTCCACTCTTTGCTTTGGTGAAGAGGGTGTGTCGATTCGTGCGTCTAACTTCTTTTTCAGAGTACTTGAGATGGTAGGTGCATTCTCTGTAATAGGCAACGTAATAATGTAACAATGTAATAGGCTTTTCACAACATTGGATTCATCTTCACAGTCAGAGTATTGAACAAGCTCTTTCCTAATACATTTTCTGGGTGTCGTTGGGTCACTTTGTGCACTTAGTTTCCTTTTCAGTGTACCTGAGATGCTAGCCACATTCTGTGTACTAGACACTGTCCTTTTCACAGCACTGGCGACGGAGAGCACTGGATCTGTATTGTAGTTCACTGGCGTTCTCACTAGGGACTTCTTTGGGGTTGAGAAACTATGGCCTAATCCAGCGATCTCTTTTTCAAATGAAGCGTAGTGTGATACCACTCCTGAATCTTGCCCTTCACAACACAAGGCTGTTTCTGATTCATCCTCACTTTCGGCGTGGCAAACGATGCTCTTTTTTCTACTAGACTTTATCGGTGTTAACTTTGTAGCTGTTTCATTATCGGATTCTGTATCATAAAAAGATACATTGATCATCTGTACAGCCTTCCGACTTTTACACCCTTTTCGCCTGCGACGCGATGAAAGGATCTCATCTGGTTCCTGTGTGTACCTTTTCTTAACCTGGGTTGTACTGTTGTCCCTTGTTTCTTTCGTGGCGGCGAGTGATTGATCTATTTCAGCTCCCTCCGGCAAAGGCTCGATTTTCCCCTTTTCTCCTATGGCCCGAAAGGTTATCTCTTCCCCTTTCTCAACTTGTGTGGCGGTGACTGGCTCGACCGTCTCCTCTTCACCTTTGGGCTGAGAGGTCATCTCTTTTCCTTTTAGTTCCTGTTAGGAATAAGTATTCATCCATACTTTTCTTAAACACACGTGTCGATCACTCGTGTTTATTATTTTTGGGGTTTTCTTTTTCTGCATGTCATCACTGCTACAAAAAAACCGGCGTGGTTAAAAATAAAAAGGTGTGCTAAAAATAAATAACACATAACAATTAGTCGGGCTAATTACCTCCTCATCACTGCTGAAAATCACCGCACCAGACTGCTCCAGGTAGTTACGTTCAGCTTGAGATATGGAACCTCCGTCCAAAAGACGGCAAACGAGATTCACTTGTTTTCGCGACGACCCTGAAAAAAATTACGCTATATGCTCTTAGTGGTTAACGTTCCATACCATATACAATTAGCAAAAATAAATAAGTAAGTAACTAAATAAATAAATAAAAATAGAAGAAAGTGTTTAAACGTAAAACGACATGGATAAACGTATAAAGTGATATTATGGAATAACGTTCACACATGTTTTCTTTTGTCCGTAAAAACTAATGTGATTAAACGCAAAAAATAGAACAGACTGGAAAAACAACATACTTGTTTTGAGCACACTAGCCGACGCTTCAGGTTCTTTGCCTTGTGTATGCGAGGTCTTGTCGTGTTTCCGTTTTTTTTGGTGTCTTTTTCACTTTTCTCCTCATAATGTGCCAGTGAATCTCTTTTTCTGTTGAAGTGGCTGGACTTGATATGTGCGCTGCGGTGCGTTTACCTACAGTTTACACACATCATGGATCAAAACCAAAAAAAGTATAGTTGAATTTTTTAAAGGGAATATCTCCGCACAAATATTTTTGTCATCTCTTTCCAACAAGGTGTTCGTTATTTGTTTACAGACACCATTGCAACAGATCACTATACAACATACAATTTTACTAGTTTTCTATTCACCGTGTATTTTTGTGCTTAAAGACACTCGCTTATTCAAACAATGTTCTAACAGTTACGGGTATGTGTTTATGTATCTTTTCCTTTATCTGGTGCACAAGGTTCATTTTTGTCAGCTGCAGTGGTTTGGGCCTTCTGCCTCTTACTTAATGTCTTTCGAAAGGCCCCTTTTTCTTTAGCTGTTTTAAATAATTAACTACTTTTAACGATATTTTGATAAAACACATGCTTTACTATACTTACATCAGTTAGTTTTTCCTTATTCGAATAAAGCAGCTTAAGTACCAAAAACACACATCATTTTCTCTAATTGTTCTAAGACCGACGTTTTATGCAAAAAGTCTGTATGATAAATGTGCTTACAAGTGTGCGAAGAAACAAAAGTAATAATTGTGTAAATTAATAAATCGGTATTACCGCTACCATTCCCTTGGTATGGTGCAGGAGGTTCATTTTTCTCAGCTGCAATCGTTTCACACTTCTGTCCTCTTTTCTTTTGGCCTTTAGTTGTCGAAAAGGCGCTCTTACCTTCAGCTGTTTGAAATAATAAAATCTTTTTATGGAGATATCGCGAAAACCTCAGTTTCTGAAGGCGTAATTCACTTATCCCTATTTCCAATACATCAAAATACATATTTCCAATATATTCCAGTATATCAGATAAAAAAGCAAAGGAAATGCAACAAAAAACTAAAAACAATTACTTATGTGCTTCAGGGCCTTTTCACAGTCTTTTTCGAAATCTTTTACGTGTGTTTTTGAACATTTCCTCAGATAATCTGAAAAAAGCATAAAGAACAATTCAGTGTACGAATATTGCCACATATACTTTGTACATTACATAAATTTTGCAGATAAACCAAAGAACTTTCACTTTCAAAAACGTACTGCCACTGATAATAAGGGTTTACAAGAAAAACAGCAGTATGGACAGATTCTATTTTAGTTAATTTAAAAAGAAATACCTCGACAAAACAAGGATAATTTAAACGTGAAATTATACAGACTCCATGCACTGGATACAATTGGCTACACAAAGAGTAATTACCATAAAATTTCAAACACCATTTCAAACTAAGCAACTAACAAATAGATTAACAGTTAAAATCACATTCTGTCAAAACAAAAATAATTTTTCAATTGTACAACTCCAAGCTAAATAGGGATAAACGAAACACTAAACACTGTAACCAATCTAAACTACTCTACTTATCAACCTCCTTACAACAACTGCTTAATGACACTGGCTAACCTAACGATTCACCGTATGTCTTTTCATAATTCTCTCTCAAAAACTTCTTCACGGTTTTGCCAGCAGTTACAGTCGTTCTCGGAAGAAATAAGCACAGTTAAAGAAATAACAAACCATCCGGAGTGCAATCCGGAACAAGTTGCCTAACTACATAACAGAAACCAGTCAGAAGTATCTGTATCGTTTTGCGACTGTATATCCGAAAATCCATCAAGAGTCTTCGATTTGTTAGAAAAAAAAACGCAAAAAGAAAGAACAATAAATTGAACAACTATAGAGTCAATGCCCGGTCACTCTGCGTTAAACCAGACATTAAAAATATATTAGCGAAACACCGAAAAAATAAGAATACTCTCCATTTTCTTGGAATCAAACACAAACTACAACGGAGACCAATGACTTGAAAACCTACAGAGTCAATGACCGTTCCATTCTGCGTCCAACCACCAAAAAAAAATATATTAGCTAAACACCGAAAAAATTAAACTCTCCATTTTGTTGAAATGAAACACAAACTAATACGGAGAACAATGATTTCAAAAACCTACAGATTCAATGACCGTTCCGTTCTGCGTCCAACCACACAAGAAAAATATATATTAGCGAAACACCGAAAAAATAAGAATACTCTCTATTTTGTTGGAATGAAACACAAACTAATACGGAGAACAATGATTTGAAAACCTAGAGTCAATGACCGCTCCGTTCTGCGCCCAACCACACAAGAAAAACATATATTAGCTAAACAACGAAAAAATAAGAATACTCTCTATTCTTTTGGAATAAAACACAAACTAATACGGAGGACAATGATTTGAAAACATACAGAAACAATGTCCGTTCAGTTTTACGTCCAACCAAAATTTAGTACAGACCTTAAAATACACGCTGGAGAGCCCGCTGCTCAGCCTTCCGATTCACAGGAAGAAAAGGATAAGTCGAAGGCGAAATTTTGAAAGAGTATGGACATCAGGGACGCATGGATGTTTTTAAGGACAGCAGCTAACAGCAGTCAAACAAATGTTACTCTCTGAAGTGACCACTCATCGGACATGAAGATCTCACTATACAGTGGTCACTCATCCGACTTAAAGATCGCACTACACAGAATGCACTTGTCTGACAGCTTCCCTACCATATAACTAAAACCTACAAAACCCATTTTTTCGGCGGTTAGGAGGCGAAAGGGGGTGGTTCAATCACAAATTGCAACGGACTGCACACCCGATGATCTGTCACAAGAGTCTCCATTTCGTTGGAATGAAACACAAACTAATACGGAGAACAATGATTTAAAAATCTACAGAGTCAATGACCGTTCCGTTCTGCGTCCAACCACACAAGAAAAATATATATTAGCCAAACAACGATAAAATAAGAATACTCTCCATTTTGTTGGAATGAAACACAAACTAATACGGAGAACAATGATTTGAAAACCTAGAGTCAATGACCGCTCCGTTCTGCGTCCAACCACACAAGAAAAACATATATTAGCTAAACACCGAAAAAACAGGAATACTCTCCATTTTGTTGGAATGAAACACAAACTAATACGGAAAACAATGATTTAAAAACCTACAGAGTCAATGACCGTTCCGTTCTGCGCCCAACCACACAAGAAAAATATATATTAGCCAAACAACGATAAAATAAGAATACTCTCCATTTTTCTGGAATGAAACACAAACTAATACGGAGAACAATGATTTGAAAACATACAGAAACAATGTCCGTTCAGTTTTACGTCCAACCAAAATTTAGTACAGACCTTAAAATACACGCTGGAGAGCCCGCCGCTCAGCCTTCAGATTCAAAGGAAGAAAAGGATAAGTCGAAGGCGAAATTTTGAAAGAGTATGGACATCAGGGACGCATGGATGTTTTTAAGGACAGCAGCTAACAGCAGTCAAACAAATGTTACTCTCTGAAGTGACCACTCATCGGACATGAAGATCTCACTATACAGTGGTCACTCATCCGACTTAAAGATCGCACTACACAGAATGCACTTGTCTGACAGCTTCCCTACCATATAACTAAAACCTACAAAACCCATTTTTTCGGCGGTTAGGAGGCGAAAGGGGGTGGTTCAATCACAAATTGCAACGGACTGCACACCCGATGATCTGTCACAAGAGTCTCCATTTCGTTGGAATGAAACACAAACTAATACGGAGAACAATGATTTAAAAATCTACAGAGTCAATGACCGTTCCGTTCTGCGTCCAACCACACAAGAAAAATATATATTAGCCAAACAACGATAAAATAAGAATACTCTCCATTTTGTTGGAATGAAACACAAACTAATACGGAGAACAATGATTTGAAAACCTAGAGTCAATGACCGCTCCGTTCTGCGTCCAACCACACAAGAAAAACATATATTAGCTAAACACCGAAAAAACAGGAATACTCTCCATTTTGTTGGAATGAAACACAAACTAATACGGAAAACAATGATTTAAAAACCTACAGAGTCAATGACCGTTCCGTTCTGCGCCCAACCACACAAGAAAAATATATATTAGCCAAACAACGATAAAATAAGAATACTCTCCATTTTTCTGGAATGAAACACAAACTAATACGGAGAACAATGATTTGAAAACATACAGAAACAATGTCCGTTCAGTTTTACGTCCAACCAAAATTTAGTACAGACCTTAAAATACACGCTGGAGAGCCCGCCGCTCAGCCTTCAGATTCAAAGGAAGAAAAGGATAAGTCGAAGGCGAAATTTTGAAAGAGTATGGACATCAGGGACGCATGGATGTTTTTAAGGACAGCAGCTAACAGCAGTCAAACAAATGTTACTCTCTGAAGTGACCACTCATCGGACATGAAGATCTCACTATACAGTGGTCACTCATCCGACTTAAAGATCGCACTACACAGAATGCACTTGTCTGACAGCTTCCCTACCATATAACTAAAACCTACAAAACCCATTTTTTCGGCGGTTAGGAGGCGAAAGGGGGTGGTTCAATCACAAATTGCAACGGACTGCACACCCGATGATCTGTCACAAGAGTCTCCATTTCATTGGACTGAAACACAAACTAATACGGAGAACAATGATTTAAAAATCTACAGAGTCAATGACCGTTCCGTTCTGCGTCCAACCACACAAGAAAAATATATATTAGCCAAACAACGATAAAATAAGAATACTCTCCATTTCGTTGGAATGAAACACAAACTAATACGGAGAACAATGATTTGAAAACCAACAGAGTCAATGACCGCTCCGTTCTGCGTCCAACCACACAAGAAAAACATATATTAGCTAAACACCGAAAAAAACAGGAATACTCTCTATTTTGTTGGAATGAAACACAAACTAATACGGAGAACAATGATTTGAAAACCTACAGAATTAATGTCCGTTCTGTTCTGCGTTCCACACAAAAAAAATATTTTACCTAAACACCAAAAAAAAGAATAATCTCTATTTTGTTGGAATGAAACACAAACTAATATGGAGAACAGCGATTTGAAAACCTACAGAGTTAATGACCGTTCCGTTCTGCGTCCAACCACACAAAAAATATATTGGCTAAACAGCAAAAAAATAAGAATACTCCCCATTTTGTTGAAATGAAACACAGACTAATACGGAGAACAATGATTTGAAAACCTACAGAATCAATGTCCGTTCCGTTCTGCGTCCAACACAAAAAAAAATATATTACCTAAACACCAAAAAAAAAAAAAAAAAAAAAAAAGAATACTCTCCATTTTGTTGGAATGAAACACAAACTAATACGGAGAACAATGATTTGAAAACCTACAGAATCAATGCTCGTTCAGTTTAACGTCTAACCAAACTTCAGTACAGACATTCAAATACACGCTGGAGAGTCCGCCGCTCAGTCTTCAGATTAAAAGGAAGAAAAAGGTTAAGTCGCAGGCGAATCTTTGAAAAAGTATGGACATCAGGGACGCATGGATGTTTTTTAAAGGACAGCAGCAAACAGCAGTCAAACAAATGTTACTCTCTGAAGTGATCACTCATCGGACATGAAGATGTCACTCTACAGTGGTCACTCATCCGACTTAAAGATCGCACTACACAGAATGCACTTGTCTGACAGCTTCCCTACCATATAACTAAACCC
The DNA here is from genome assembly GCA_949752745.1 of Protula sp. h YS-2021. NCBI lineage: Eukaryota > Metazoa > Annelida > Polychaeta > Sabellida > Serpulidae > Protula > Protula sp. h YS-2021. The sequence continues at coordinate 36,890,420 of OX457032.1, read as the reverse complement.
TACAAAACCTAATTTTTTTGTGGCGATGGGGAGGGGGGAGGGGGTTGTTCAACCACAAATTGCAACGGACTGCACACCCAATGATCTGTCGAAAGAGTCTCCATTTTGTTGGAATGAAACACAAACTAATACGGAGAACAGCGATTTGAAAACCTACAGATTCAATGCCCGTTCCGTTCTGCGTCCAACCACACAAAAAAATATATTAGCTAAATACCAAAAAAAAAAAATACTCTCCATCTTGTTGGAATTAAACACAAACTAATACGGAGAACAATGATTTGAAAACCTACAGAATCAATGTCTTTTAGGTTTACGCCTAACCAGAAAAAAAACTAACAACATGAAATAAACAAAATAGAGACATATAATACAGGAAATTAACACTATTAGCTATTAAAATGAATCATACAAAATTGTCATTAATCAACAGTTTGACTTGCAATTTTTTACAACACGTCAAACTGCCGGTGGGTCACAACGTTAAAAATCTGTCATTGAAAATACCACGAATTACTATTAAAATCATAATTAAACGCAATACACAATGTTGGTTTTACAATGAAAGATATTTACTATAAAGCTACTCACTCTGTGCCGTCGGACCAAAACTGCACCCTGACGCTGTCCAAACAAGCCTTCGTCACGAATCCTGGCCACCAGATAGGATCCACCCGCGCCCAAATGATTTCGCCATCAGAGAAATCTTCTGCAAAAAAAGTGCAAATATTAACATCACAGTAAAAAGAGATTTAGCGCGTTTAGAATCAAATAAGACATGGCCAGCTAAGAAAAGAAGCCCCGTTACGTTTCGAATGGAACAAAACATTACAAATTTCAGAAAAAACATACAATTTTAGATTTTATTACTGGCATTTTGCAGCATTAAAACAGTGGGCACTGTGAACAAATATAACACCCACCTATCACAGTCCTCTTTGCCAACTCCATTCCTGCAAGTAAAAAAGTCGAAATCAATACATTAAGCGAAACCACACTGAGTGTTTAAACCAAAAGGCGAAAGGATTCTGAATTTCGATTTGAGAAGGAACCGGGTAAAAATGAAAGAAATGGTAGAAAAATATCAATGAATCATAGCAAAAGCAGCTCATACTCGGAACATAAAAAAGAAATTCAAATTATTTGTTTAATTTTTGCGAAATCTCATTTCGTTCAACTTTTACCTGATGTATTCGAAACGCAGAATTTTTTGCGCGTTTTATTAGGAACGCTTAAAATGGCTTATACAGCGGCTACTGTGCTCCCTTTTAGAACCCTGTTTTGTAAGATGTTACTTTCAGCAATGGCACATTTGATTTTGCCTCGACATGTGTAAATACAGTTCCAATACGCAAAACTTGTTTCTTTCTGTCGTTTTTAAGATTTCACGTACTTAGTCTTCTACGAAAATTTTCTTTCAATAAAAAACCTTTCTCTGTTCCTGCATTTAGAGCTTCCAGTTTTAGAAATTGTTTTCGTTTAACATATTATTCTTAACTACATTTTTTTACACTCAGTTTTATATACCAAATCTTGCACTCTTAAATACAAGAAAGCAGCATATCAGTATACGTGTATACATGTTTCATATATTCTCACCTTCGTTTGGTTAATTATCCTAAACTAACTTGCTAGTCCAAAAAAAATCACTTTAAAACTTTCTTAGCTTTGCTCAGTCAAGAGTTTTCTCACGACTGAAGCCTGTAACTAGAGGCAGCTTGTGGCCTGAAACCTCCCGCTCAAACCCACGAACCAATCAAACAGCCCCATTTCATCAAGGCACCACTGCAGCGGCAAGCAAATCTCTGTGCGATCAATACGATCACAGAGTTCAAAGAGAAGCTTTGGATGACTGACAGCTTGATCAACGCATTACCTTGAGAAAGTGTGGCCACATGCAGTCTTTTTCAAGGGGGCAGGCAGAGGATTTGTGGGTGTGTTTAGGAGTTGTTGGAAGCTTGTTTCCGTGAGAAGATGGGACCACCTACGTGTTCTGATTTACTATATATCAATGTGCCGGATTAGTAACAAAGTTTCAAGTTTCATTTAAAATTCCGTTATGTATTTTGGACCTCGAGATTTTAAATTTTCCGAGAAATATCCCAAACCTCGGGTGAACCCTCTTCCCGCATTTAGTAGCATTGCGTCTTGGGAATTCCACAATGCATTTTAGATCTCCCAGTTTTAATTTTCAGAAATACCAGAGCCCCCCCCCCCCCCTCCACCCCGCCCCACCCGCTGGAACATTGCTTTTTCAATACTTAAATACCTATGAAAAATTCATATATCCATAAATGCCCATGTTTTCATGCAGGTTTTCACCATCACTTCTAAACGCAGAGCAGTCAACCTCTTTTTTTGGCACCGTGAGAAAGTGTGGCCAAATGCAGTCTTTCTCAGGGGGGTGGGGCAGACTGAGGATTTGTGGGTGTGTTTAGGAGCTGTTGGAAGCTTGTTTCCGTGAGAAGATGGGGCCACCTACGTGTTCTGATTTACTATATATCACTGTGCTGGATTAGTAATAAAGTTTCAAGCTTCATTTAAAATCCCGTAATGCATTTTGGACCTCTCGATTTTTGATTTTCCAAGAAATATCCCAAACCTCGAGTTAACCCTCTTCCCGGCATTTTGTAGCATTGTGTCTTGGGAATTCCACAATGCATTTTAAATCTCCCAGTTTTAATTTTCAGAAATACCACAGAGCCCCCCATCTCCACCCCGCCCCACCCGCTGGAATATTGCTTTTTCATTACTTAAATACCTATGAAAAATTCATGTATCCATAAATGCCCATGTTTTCATGCAGGTTTTCACCATCACTTCTAAACGCAGAGCAGTCAACCTCTTTTTTTTGGCACCGTGAAAAAGTGTGGCCAAATGCAGTCTTTCTCAGGGGGGGGAGCAGACTGAGGATTTGTGGGTGTGTTTAGGGGCTGTTGGAAGCTTGTTTCCGTGAGAAGATGGGGCCACCTACGTGTTCTGATTTTAGATCACTTCTCAACGCAGAACACTCAATCTTAGTGCTGTCATTTATTCATTTGACAGCACTGTCACCGTATCAAACGCTATTTAGCCCGTTTTAATTCAACTTCAAAACCAATCCAGCTATGTCAGATATAGTAAATTTATCATGTATAGGAAACAAAATTAGTCCCTGAAAAAAAACCGTAAGAAAAAAGCTTTTTAAATAAAAAACATCTTCACAAGTCCCTAAGAAAAGAAAGAAAAGCCCTTACCCCATATCTTTAAATGCAGTCTGCGCAGAACACTTTGAAGTGACATTATTTACATATATCCAAAAGCTCAAGGAGCAAGTTTTAACATCTCCAGCTTGAGAGCAGCAGTTTTGTACTTAACATACATCCTGTACTGCTTGTATAAAGAATCTTTATAGATGTATTTTTGTTTATCTCTCTCCAAGTTATATTCACTATCTGATGCATATCCTCGGCAATCCATATCACATTGGTTGTATAACCAATTCAGTACTTTAGCATGGGAAAGTCTATTCCCGGTGTGTAAATTGACATCTTTGAAGTCACCGATACTGTTTCTTTGCTCACTGAATTCGCTTCTGTAACGGTCACAACGCTGCAGTTTTCCGTCTGACTTAATTCTTTGCTTACGTCTTTTTCTGTATACTTTCCTCTTGGCTGTTTTATGCCTCCCCATCTCGACATTAGTTCGGATTCCAGTCGGATTCAAAGCCTATTTTCATCATATCATCATTTCTTTATAATAAGCCATTTCGTAGCGTAGAACCTTTCGAACCGAGCTGTCGTTTCGACTGCAAATTTCTTAGGTCAATTTCTAAGGAAATGATAAGGAAAAAACATCAAAATTCTAATTTTCTTCAAAGATGCATACTTCTGTATTTAAACATCCATCACATGATTGTTTTAAGCTATATATCATATTATTCAGCACCTTTAAACGCCAATTTTGAATGTTTTTCCCGGAAAATAGAATTCTGATGATTTTGCCAGTTTTTTCTATCATTACTTTATACCTTTATTCCAACCGAATAAGCAGATGTGTACTTAGAATTTTGCTGAAAAGATTTGGCGTTTCGAATGGATAAGTCTGGGATAAAGGCATAACGAAACGATAGAGAAAACTGGCAGCAAGCAACAAAATTCCATTTTTCTCGAAATTTATTCATAAATGGGTTATAACAGGAGCAGAATATTATGTAAAATATTTTTTAAAAGATCATATGATGGCTTCTTTGATTTAAAAGTGTGTACGCTCAGAAGAAATTTGAATTTCTATGTTTTACCCTTATCATTTCTTTAAAATTTATACCAAAAAAGAACTGCAGTCGAAACGGTACTTCTATCAGAAAGATCCGAACGTAAGCATTGGGACATTCAGTCGAAACGCCAAAACTTTTTGGCGTAACTACAAGTGCCAGTACGCTTATTTAATCCACAGAATTTGCAGTCGAAACGACCCCTCCATTGGGAAGTTTCGAAGGTACGAAGTGGCTTACATAATAAATGGGAACGGGGTCGGAAAAAGGCCAAAAAAATTCACCATACACGGGAACGGGGTCGAAAAAAAGTGGTCCATTTGACAAAAAAAGCCTGAAAAGCTGGAAGATTCCCATGTATGTTACATGTACGGAACAGTTTTTATCTGTCACTCTGCTTTAAATGTAAAATGTTATCCTTCGCCCATATTCAAAGATAGTATTAAGGAATAATTATATATATGGAAGAAACTTGTTTATTTACTTGCTATAACTTACATTTAGGCTATGAATATCCCAATCTGTCTAGCAAAACCGCGTGAAAAGAAGTGAGCGATAACATCAAACTTTGCTCACTTCAGTTTCAAACCTTTTCTTAAAATTCGACCTTATATTAGAATTTTTTTCTTTTTTTACTTTTGCCAACCGATTCTTGGTGTAGAAGTACACATTTATGCATACAATTTTCTGTAGTATCCATTTGGAAATAGTCACATTTTAATGAAACAACACTTGCACATTTTAATCCCTCGCACTTTCCGCCATTGTTGCTCACGACTGACCGATTCACACCCAACATATAATATAGTTCCTAGTTTCTGCTCACTTTTCTTGCCTTTTTTACACCATGAAAGCAGTAAAAACCGGTTGTATTTATTGAAACAACAGAAAATAATATCCATACAAGTGGTTAAGGACCTTTGTCACCTTTATTTTGGGGGGAAGAGAGGGCGGAGGCAAAAGTTTTCTAAGGCGGGGAAACTCAAGACCTAAAACCAAAACAGCGCATGAATAAAGGAACCTGAATTGCAGAATCTGATTGGCTGACCCAAAAATTTACCCCATGTGCTTTCCACATGTAAATATAGGTAAGAATTACAACACCAGGTGTCGCCAGCGGCAAGGGAAAAAGTACGGACAAACTCACAGGACTCCGTTTTCCGTGCGTTGTGGGCTTAATTTTAAAAACCATTTTAATGAACCCACAGCATCACGGGGAGTCCAAATCTCACTTAAACCCACAACGTCAAACCCACAACGTAACTTAAACGCACAACGTAGCTTTCTACCTAAAAATAAATGCACAACGTAGCTCTCGTAAGAGCGGATAGACAGAGGGCTCGACGGATGGACCGACAGACAGAGCGCTCAACCGCTGGATGGACAGACGGATAGACAGAGGGCTCGACGGATAGACGGACGGACAGACAGAGCGCTCAACGGATGGACTGATAGACAGAGGGCTCAACGGATGGACGGACAGAGGGCTCGACGGATAGACAGTGGGCTCAACGGATGGACGGACAGAGGGCTTGACGGATAGACAGAGGGCTCGACGGATGGACGGATAGACAGAGGGCTCGACGGATGGACGGAAAGACAGAGCGCTCAACCGCTGGATGGACAGACGGATAGACAGAGGGCTCGACGCTCTTACGAGAGCTACGTTGTGCGTTTATTTTTAGGTAGAAAGCTACGTTGTGCGTTTAAGTTACGTTGTGGGTTTGACGTTGTGGGTTTAAGTGAGATTTGGACTCCCCGTGATGCTGTGGGTCCATTAAAATGGTTTTTAAAATTAAGCCCACAACGCACGGAAAACGGAGTTCTGTGAGTTTGTCCGTACTTTTTCCCTTGCCGCTGGCGACACCTGGTGTTGTAATTCTTACCTATATTTACATGTGGAAAGCACATGGGGTAAATTTTTGGGTCAGCCAATCAGATTCTGCAATTCAGGTGCCTTTATTCATACGCTGTTTTGGTTTTAGGACTTGAGTTTCCCCGCCTTAGAAAACTTTTGCCTCCGCCCTCTCTTCCCCAAAAATAAAAGTGATAAAGGTCCTTAACCACTTGTATGGATATTATTTTCTGTTGTTTCAATAAATACAACCAGTTTTTACTGCTTCATGGTGTAATAAAGGCAAGAAAAGTGAGCAGAAACTAGGAACTATATTATATGTTGGGTGTGAATCGGTCAGTCGTGAGCAACAATGGCGGAAAGTGCAAGGGATTAAAATGTGCAAGATGTTGTTTCGTTAAAATGTGACTATTTCCAAGTGGATACTACAGTAAATTGTATGCATAAATGTCTACTTCTACACCAAGAATCGGTTGGCAAAAGTAAAAAAAGAAAAAATTCTAATATAAAGTGGAATTTTAAGAAAAGATTTGAAATTGAAGTGAGCAAAGTTTGATGTTATCGCTCACTTCTTTTCACGCGGTTTTGCTAGACAGATTGGGATATTCATAGCCTAAATGTGAGTTATAGCAAGTAAATAAACAAGATTCTACGATATATATAATTTTTCCTTAATACTATCTTTGAATATGGGCGAAGGATAAAATTTTACATTTAAAGCAGAGTGACAGATAAAAACAGTTCCGTACATGCAACATACATGGGAATCTTCCGGCTTTTCAGGCTTTTTTTGTCAAATGGGCCACTTTTTTTCGACCCCGTTCCCGTCTACGGTAAATTTTTTTTGGCTTTTTTCCCACCCCGTTCCCATGTATTATATAAGCCACTTCGTACCTTTGAAACTTCCCAATGGAAGGGTCGTTTCGACTGCAAATTCTGTGGATTAAATAAGCATACTGGCACTTGCAGTTACGCCAAAAAGTTTTGGCGTTTCGACCGAATGTCCCAATGCGTACGTTCGGGTCTTTCCGATAGAAGTACCGTTTCGACTGCAGTTCTTTTTTGGTATAAATTTTTAAGAAATGATAAGGGTAAAACATAGATATTCAAATTTCTTCTCAGCGTACACACTTTTAAATCAAAGAAGCCACCATATGATCTTTTAAAAATATTTTACATAATATTCTGCCCTTGTTATAGCCCATTTATGAATATATTTCGAGAAAAATGGAATTTTGTTGCTTGTTGCCAGTTTTCTCTATCGTTTCGTTATGCCTTTATCCCAGCCTTATCCGGTCGAAACGCCAAATCTTTTCAGCAAAATTCTAAGTACAAATCTGCTTATTCGGTTGGGATAAAGGTATAAAGTAATGATAGAAAAAAACTGGCAAAATCATCAGAATTCCATTTTCCAGAAAAAACATTCAAAGTTGGCCTTTAAAGGTGCTGAATAATATGATACATAGCTTAAAACAATCTGTTTAAATTCAGAAGCATGCATCTTGCAAGAAAATTAGAATTTTGATGTTTTTCCCTGATCATTCTTGAGAAATTGACCCAAGAAATTTGCAGTCGAAACGACAGCTCGGTTTGAAAGTTTCTACGGTACGAAATGGCTTAATATAAAGAAATGATGATATCATGAAAGTAGGCTTTGAATCCGACTGGAATCCGAATTAAGGTCGAGATGGGGAGGCAGAAAACAGCCAAGAGGAAAGTATACAGAAAGAGACGTAAGCAAAGAATTAAGTCAGACGGAAAACTGCAGCGTTGTGACAGTTACAGAAGCGAATTCAGTGAACAAAGAAACAGTATCGGTGACTTCAAAGATATCAATTTACACACCGGGAATGGACTTTCCCATGCTAAAGTACTGCATTGGTTATACAACCAATGTAATATGGATTGCCGAGGATATGCATCAGGCAGTGAATATAACTTGGAGAGAGATAAGCAAAAATACATTTATAAAGATTCTCAAGCTGGAGATGTTAAAACTCGCTCCTTGAGGTTTTGGAAAAAGGAAATAATGTCACTTCAAAGTGTTCTGCGCAGACTGCATTTAAAGATATGGGGTAAGTGCTTTTCTTGCTTTTCTTAGGGATTTGTGAAGTTGTTTTTTATTTAAAAAGCTTTTTTCTTACGGGTTTTTTTCAGGGACTAATTTTGTTTCCTATAAATTTTTATGAATTTACTATATCTGACATAGCTGGATTGGTTTTGAAGTTGAATTAAAAGGAAGAGTGTAAAAAGGGCTAAAATAGCGTTTGATACGGTGACAGTGCTGTGATGGAAAATCAGAACACGTAGGTGGCCCCATCTTCTCACGGAAACAAGCTTCCAACAGCTCCTAAACACACCCACAAATCCTCAGTCTGCCCCCCCCCCTGAGAAAGGCTGCATTTGGCCACACTTTCTCACGGTGCCCCCCCCCCCCAAAGAAAAAAAGAGGTTGACTGCTCTGCGTTTAGAAGTGATGGTGAAAACCTGCATGAAAACATGGGCATTTATGGATATATGAATTTTTCATAGGTATTTAAGTAATGAAAAAGCAATATTCCAGCGGGTGGGGCGGGGTGGAGGGTGGGGGGGGGGGGAGGTGTGGTATTTCTGAAAATTAAAACTGGGAGATCTAAAATGCATTTTGGAATTCCCAAGACGCAATGCTACTAAATGCGGGAAGAGGGTTAACTCGAGGTTTGGGATATTTCTCGGAAATTAAAAATCGAGAGGTCTAAAATACATTACGGAATTTTAAATGAAACTTGAAACTTAATTACTAATCCAGTACATTGATATATAGTAAATCAGAACACGTAGGTGGCCCCATCTTCTCACGGAAACAAGCTTCCAGCAGCTCCTAAACACACCCACAAGTCCTCTGCCTGCCCCCTTGAAAAAGACTGCATGTGGCCACACTTTCCCACGGTAATGCGTTGATCAAGCTGTCAGTCATCCAAAGCTTCTCTTTGAACTCTGTGATCGTATTGATCGCACAGATATTGGCTTGCCGCTGCAGTGGTGCCTTGATGAAATGGGGCTGTTTGATTGGTTCGTGGGTTTGAGCGGGAGCTATCAGGCCACCAGCTGCCTCTGGTCACAGGCTTCAGTCGTGAGAAAACGCTGACTGAGCGAAAGTTAAAAAAGTTTAAGTGATTTTTTTTTGGAATAGCAAGTTAGTTTAGGATAGTTAACCAAACGAAGGTGAGAATATATGAAACATGTATACAGGTATACTGATATGATACTTTTTTTGTATTTAAGAGTGCAAGATTTGGTATATAAAACTGAGTGTGAAATGTAGTTCAGAATATGTTAAATGTTAAACGAAAACAATTTTGTATTTCTGTCTAAAACTGGAAGCTCTAAAATGCAGGAACAAAGAAAGGTTTTTTTATTGAAAGAAAATTTACTTAGAAGACTAATTACGTGAAACCTTAAAACGACAGAAAGAAACGAGTTTTGCGTATTGGAACTGTATTTACACATGTCGAGGCAAAATCAAATGTGCCATTGCTGAAAGTAATATCTTACAAAACAGGGTTCGAAAAGGGAGCACAGTAGCCGCTGTATAAGCCACTTTAAGCGTTCCTAATAAATGCGCAAAAAATTCTGCGTTTCGAATACACACTAACCAGGTAAAAGTTTACCCGGTTTCTTCTCAAATCGAAATTCAGAATCCTTTCGCCTTTTGTTCGAAACGCTCAGTGTGGTTTGGCTTAATGTATTGATTTCGACTTTTCCCCTGCAGGAATGGAGTTGGCAAAGAGGAGTGTGATAGGTGGGTGTTATATTTGTTCACAGTGCCAACTGCTTTAATGCTGCAAAATGCCAGTAATAATATCTAAAATTGTATGTTTTTTTCTGAAATGTGTAATGTTTTGTTCCATTCGAAACGTAACGGGGCTTTTTTTCTTAGCTCGCCATGTGTTATATGATTCTAAACGCATGAATCTCTTTTTGCTATGATGTTAATATTTGCACTTTTCTTGTAGAAGATTTCTCTGATGGCGAAATCATTTGGGCGCGGGTAGATCCTATCTGGTGGCCAGGATTCGTGACGAAGGCTTGTTTAGACAGCGTCAGAGTGCAGTTTTGGTCCGACGGCACAGAGTGAGTGGCTTTATAGTAAATATCTTTCATTGTAAAACCAACACTGTGTATTGCGTTTAATTATGATTTTAATAGTAATTCATGGTATTTTCAATGACAGATTTTTAACGTTAATGTGACCCACTGGCAGTTTGCCGTGTTCTTAAAAAATTGAAGTCAAACTGTTGATTCCTGACAATTTTGTATGATTCATTTTAATAGCTAATACTGTTAATTTGCGGTATTTCCTGTGTTGCTTCTTTTTATTTCTGTATTTCTCTATGTATCTGTATTTTGTTTATTTCATTTTGTTGGTTTTTTTTTTCGGGTTAGGTGTAAACTTAACGGGCATTGATCCTGTAGGTTTTCCAATCATTGTTGTCCGTATTAGTTTGTGTTTCATTCCAACAAAATGGAGAGTATTCTTATTTTTACGGTGTTTAGCTAATATATATTTTCTGTGTGTTTGGACGCAGAACGGAACGGTCATTGACTCTGTAGGTTTTTAAATCATTGTTCTCCGTATTAGTTTGTGTTTCATTCCAACAAAATGGACATTCTTATGACTGATCATCGGGTGTGCAGTCCGTTGCAATTTGTGGTTGAATCACCCCCTTCCCCCTCCCCACCGCCACAAAAAAGGTTTTATAGGTTTTAGTTATATGGTGGGGAAGCTGTCAGACAAGTGCATTCTGTGTAGTGCGATCTTTAAGTCCGATGAGTGACCACTGTAGAGTGAGATCTTCATGTCCGATGAGTGGTCACTTCAGAGAGTAACATTTGTTTGACTGCTGTTTGCTGCTATCCTTTAAAAAACATCCATGCGTCTCTGATGTCCATACTCTTTCAAAGTTTGGCCGGCGACTTATCCTTTTTCTACCTTTTAATCTAAAGACTGAACGGCTGGCTCTCCAGCGTGTATTTGAAGGTCTGTACTAAATTTTGGTTGGGCGTAAAATTGAACGGACATTGATTCTGTAGGTTTTCAAATCATTCTTCTCCGTATTAGTTTGTGTTTCATTCCAAAAAAATGGAGAGTATTCTTATTTTTTCGGTGTTTAGCTAATATATATTTTTCCTATGTGGTTGGACGCAGAACGGAACGGTCATTGACTCTAGGTTTCCAGATAGTTGTTCTCCGTATTAATTTGTGTTTCATTCCAACAAAATGGAGAGTATTCTTATTTTTACGGTGTTTAGCTAATATATTTTATCTGTGTTTTTGGACGTAGAACGGAACGGTCATTGACTCTGTAGGTTTTTAAATCATTGTTCTCCGTATTAGTTTGTGTTTCATTCCAACAAAATAGAGACTCTTGTGACAGATCATCGAGTGTGCAGTCCGTTGCAATTTGTGGTTGAACCACCCCCTTCCCGCTCCCCACCGCCACAAAAAAAGGTTTTATAGGTTTTAGTTATATGGTAGGGAAGCTGTCAGACAAGTGCATTCTGTGTAGTGCGATCTTTAAGTCGGATGAGTGACCACTGTAGAGTGAGATCTTCATGTCCGATGAGTGGTCACTTCAGAGAGTAACATTTGTTTGACTGCTGTTTGCTGCTGTCCTTTAAAAAACATCCATGCGTCTCTGATGTCCATACTCTTTCAAAGTTTGGCCGGCGACTTATCCTTTTTCTACCTTTTAATCTAAAGACTGAACGGCTGGCTCTCCAGCGTGTATTTGAAGGTCTGTACTAAATTTTGGTTGGGCGTAAAATTGAACGGACATTGATTCTGTAGGTTTTCAAATCATTCTTCTCCGTATTAGTTTGTGTTTCATTCCAAAAAAATGGAGAGTATTCTTATTTTTTCGGTGTTTAGCTAATATATATTTTTCCTGTGTGGTTGGACGCAGAACGGAACGGTCATTGACTCTAGGTTTCCAGATAGTTGTTCTCCGTATTAGTTTGTGTTTCATTCCAACAAAATGGAGAGTATTCTTATTTTTACGGTGTTTAGCTAATATATTTTTTCTGTGTTTTTGGACGCAGAACGGAACGGTCATTGACTCTGTAGGTTTTTAAATCATTGTTCTCCGTATTAGTTTGTGTTTCATTCCAACAAAATAGAGACTCTTGTGACAGATCATCGAGTGTGCAGTCCGTTGCAATTTGTGGGTGAACCACCCCCTTCCCCCTCCCCACCGCCACAAAAAAAGGTTTTATAGGTTTTAGTTATATGGTAGGGAAGCTGTCAGACAAGTGCATTCTGTGTAGTGCGATCTTTAAGTCGGATGAGTGACCACTGTAGAGTGAGATCTTCATGTCCGATGAGTGGCCACTTCAGAGAGTAACATTTGTTTGACTGCTGTTTGCTGCTATCCTTTAAAAAACATCCATGCGTCTCTGATGTCCATACTCTTTCAAAGTTTGGCCGGCGACTTATCCTTTTTCTACCTTTTAATCTGAAGACTGAGCGGCTGGCTCTCCAGCGTGTATTTGAAGGTCTGTACTAAATTTTGGTTGGACGTAAAATTGAACGGACATTGATTCTGTAGGTTTTCAAATCATTCTTCTCCGTAGTAGTTTGCGTTTCATTAAAAAAAAATTGAGAGTATTCTTATTTTTTCGGTGTTTAGCTGATATGTATTTTTCCTCTGTGGTTGGACGCAGAACGCAACGGTCATTGACTCTATTTTTCCAAATAGTTGTTCTCCGTATTAGTTTGTGTTTCATTCCAACAAAATGGAGAGTATTCTTATTTTTACGGTGTTTAGCTAATATATTTTTTCTGTGTGTTTGGACGCAGAACGGAACGGTCATTGACTCTGTAGGTTTTTAAATCATTGTTCTCCGTATTAGTTTGTGTTTCATTCCAACAAAATAGAGACTCTTGTGACAGATCATCGAGTGTGCAGTCCGTTGCAATTTGTGGTTGAACCACCCCCTTCCCCCTCCCCACCGCCACAAAAAAAGGTTTTATAGGTTTTAGTTATATGGTAGGGAAGCTGTCAGACAAGTGCATTCTGTGTAGTGCGATCTTTAAGTCCGATGAGTGACCACTGTAGAGTGAGATCTTCATGTCCGATGAGTGGTCACTTCAGAGAGTAACATTTGTTTGACTGCTGTTTGCTGCTATCCTTTAAAAAACATCCATGCGTCTCTGATGTCCATACTCTTTCAAAGTTTGGCCGGCGACTTATCCTTTTTCTACCTTTTAATCTAAAGACTGAACGGCTGGCTCTCCAGCGTGTATTTGAAGGTCTGTACTAAATTTTGGTTGGGCGTAAAATTGAACGGACATTGATTCTGTAGGTTTTCAAATCATTCTTCTCCGTATTAGTTTGTGTTTCATTCCAAAAAAATGGAGAGTATTCTTATTTTTTCGGTGTTTAGCTAATATATATTTTTCCTATGTGGTTGGACGCAGAACGGAACGGTCATTGACTCTAGGTTTCCAGATAGTTGTTCTCCGTATTAATTTGTGTTTCATTCCAACAAAATGGAGAGTATTCTTATTTTTACGGTGTTTAGCTAATATATTTTATCTGTGTTTTTGGACGTAGAACGGAACGGTCATTGACTCTGTAGGTTTTTAAATCATTGTTCTCCGTATTAGTTTGTGTTTCATTCCAACAAAATAGAGACTCTTGTGACAGATCATCGAGTGTGCAGTCCGTTGCAATTTGTGGTTGAACCACCCCCTTCCCGCTCCCCACCGCCACAAAAAAAGGTTTTATAGGTTTTAGTTATATGGTAGGGAAGCTGTCAGACAAGTGCATTCTGTGTAGTGCGATCTTTAAGTCGGATGAGTGACCACTGTAGAGTGAGATCTTCATGTCCGATGAGTGGTCACTTCAGAGAGTAACATTTGTTTGACTGCTGTTTGCTGCTGTCCTTTAAAAAACATCCATGCGTCTCTGATGTCCATACTCTTTCAAAGTTTGGCCGGCGACTTATCCTTTTTCTACCTTTTAATCTAAAGACTGAACGGCTGGCTCTCCAGCGTGTATTTGAAGGTCTGTACTAAATTTTGGTTGGGCGTAAAATTGAACGGACATTGATTCTGTAGGTTTTCAAATCATTCTTCTCCGTAGTAGTTTGTGTTTCATTCCAAAAAAATGGAGAGTATTCTTATTTTTTCGGTGTTTAGCTAATATATATTTTTCCTGTGTGGTTGGACGCAGAACGGAACGGTCATTGACTCTAGGTTTCCAGATAGTTGTTCTCCGTATTAGTTTGTGTTTCATTCCAACAAAATGGAGAGTATTCTTATTTTTACGGTGTTTAGCTAATATATTTTTTCTGTGTTTTTGGACGCAGAACGGAACGGTCATTGACTCTGTAGGTTTTTAAATCATTGTTCTCCGTATTAGTTTGTGTTTCATTCCAACAAAATAGAGACTCTTGTGACAGATCATCGAGTGTGCAGTCCGTTGCAATTTGTGGGTGAACCACCCCCTTCCCCCTCCCCACCGCCACAAAAAAAGGTTTTATAGGTTTTAGTTATATGGTAGGGAAGCTGTCAGACAAGTGCATTCTGTGTAGTGCGATCTTTAAGTCGGATGAGTGACCACTGTAGAGTGAGATCTTCATGTCCGATGAGTGGCCACTTCAGAGAGTAACATTTGTTTGACTGCTGTTTGCTGCTATCCTTTAAAAAACATCCATGCGTCTCTGATGTCCATACTCTTTCAAAGTTTGGCCGGCGACTTATCCTTTTTCTACCTTTTAATCTGAAGACTGAGCGGCTGGCTCTCCAGCGTGTATTTGAAGGTCTGTACTAAATTTTGGTTGGACGTAAAATTGAACGGACATTGATTCTGTAGGTTTTCAAATCATTCTTCTCCGTAGTAGTTTGCGTTTCATTAAAAAAAAAATTGAGAGTATTCTTATTTTTTCGGTGTTTAGCTGATATGTATTTTTCCTCTGTGGTTGGACGCAGAACGCAACGGTCATTGACTCTATTTTTCCAAATAGTTGTTCTCCGTATTAGTTTGTGTTTCATTCCAACAAAATGGAGAGTATTCTTATTTTTACGGTGTTTAGCTAATATATTTTTTCTGTGTGTTTGGACGCAGAACGGAACGGTCATTGACTCTGTAGGTTTTTAAATCATTGTTCTCCGTATTAGTTTGTGTTTCATTCCAACAAAATAGAGACTCTTGTGACAGATCATCGAGTGTGCAGTCCGTTGCAATTTGTGGTTGAACCACCCCCTTCCCGCTCCCCACCGCCACAAAAAAAGGTTTTATAGGTTTTAGTTATATGGTAGGGAAGCTGTCAGACAAGTGCATTCTGTGTAGTGCGATCTTTAAGTCGGATGAGTGACCACTGTAGAGTGAGATCTTCATGTCCGATGAGTGGTCACTTCAGAGAGTAACATTTGTTTGACTGCTGTTTGCTGCTGTCCTTTAAAAAACATCCATGCGTCTCTGATGTCCATACTCTTTCAAAGTTTGGCCGGCGACTTATCCTTTTTCTACCTTTTAATCTAAAGACTGAACGGCTGGCTCTCCAGCGTGTATTTGAAGGTCTGTACTAAATTTTGGTTGGGCGTAAAATTGAACGGACATTGATTCTGTAGGTTTTCAAATCATTCTTCTCCGTATTAGTTTGTGTTTCATTCCAAAAAAATGGAGAGTATTCTTATTTTTTCGGTGTTTAGCTAATATATATTTTTCCTGTGTGGTTGGACGCAGAACGGAACGGTCATTGACTCTAGGTTTCCAGATAGTTGTTCTCCGTATTAGTTTGTGTTTCATTCCAACAAAATGGAGAGTATTCTTATTTTTACGGTGTTTAGCTAATATATTTTTTCTGTGTTTTTGGACGCAGAACGGAACGGTCATTGACTCTGTAGGTTTTTAAATCATTGTTCTCCGTATTAGTTTGTGTTTCATTCCAACAAAATAGAGACTCTTGTGACAGATCATCGAGTGTGCAGTCCGTTGCAATTTGTGGGTGAACCACCCCCTTCCCCCTCCCCACCGCCACAAAAAAAGGTTTTATAGGTTTTAGTTATATGGTAGGGAAGCTGTCAGACAAGTGCATTCTGTGTAGTGCGATCTTTAAGTCGGATGAGTGACCACTGTAGAGTGAGATCTTCATGTCCGATGAGTGGCCACTTCAGAGAGTAACATTTGTTTGACTGCTGTTTGCTGCTATCCTTTAAAAAACATCCATGCGTCTCTGATGTCCATACTCTTTCAAAGTTTGGCCGGCGACTTATCCTTTTTCTACCTTTTAATCTGAAGACTGAGCGGCTGGCTCTCCAGCGTGTATTTGAAGGTCTGTACTAAATTTTGGTTGGACGTAAAATTGAACGGACATTGATTCTGTAGGTTTTCAAATCATTCTTCTCCGTAGTAGTTTGCGTTTCATTAAAAAAAATTGAGAGTATTCTTATTTTTTCGGTGTTTAGCTGATATGTATTTTTCCTCTGTGGTTGGACGCAGAACGCAACGGTCATTGACTCTATTTTTCCAAATAGTTGTTCTCCGTATTAGTTTGTGTTTCATTCCAACAAAATGGAGAGTATTCTTATTTTTACGGTGTTTAGCTAATATATTTTTTCTGTGTGTTTGGACGCAGAACGGAACGGTCATTGACTCTGTAGGTTTTTAAATCATTGTTCTCCGTATTAGTTTGTGTTTCATTCCAACAAAATAGAGACTCTTGTGACAGATCATCGAGTGTGCAGTCCGTTGCAATTTGTGGTTGAACCACCCCCTTCCCGCTCCCCACCGCCACAAAAAAAGGTTTTATAGGTTTTAGTTATATGGTAGGGAAGCTGTCAGACAAGTGCATTCTGTGTAGTGCGATCTTTAAGTCGGATGAGTGACCACTGTAGAGTGAGATCTTCATGTCCGATGAGTGGTCACTTCAGAGAGTAACATTTGTTTGACTGCTGTTTGCTGCTGTCCTTTAAAAAACATCCATGCGTCTCTGATGTCCATACTCTTTCAAAGTTTGGCCGGCGACTTATCCTTTTTCTACCTTTTAATCTAAAGACTGAACGGCTGGCTCTCCAGCGTGTATTTGAAGGTCTGTACTAAATTTTGGTTGGGCGTAAAATTGAACGGACATTGATTCTGTAGGTTTTCAAATCATTCTTCTCCGTATTAGTTTGTGTTTCATTCCAAAAAAATGGAGAGTATTCTTATTTTTTCGGTGTTTAGCTAATATATATTTTTCCTGTGTGGTTGGACGCAGAACGGAACGGTCATTGAATCTACGTTTCCAGATAGTTGTTCTCCGTATTAGTTTGTGTTTCATTCCAACAAAATGGAGAGTATTCTTATTTTTACGGTGTTTAGCTAATATATTTTTTCTGTGTTTTTGGACGCAGAACGGAACGGTCATTGACTCTGTAGGTTTTTAAATCATTGTTCTCCGTATTAGTTTGTGTTTCATTCCAACAAAATAGAGACTCTTGTGACAGATCATCGAGTGTGCAGTCCGTTGCAATTTGTGGGTGAACCACCCCCTTCCCCCTCCCCACCGCCACAAAAAAAGGTTTTATAGGTTTTAGTTATATGGTAGGGAAGCTGTCAGACAAGTGCATTCTGTGTAGTGCGATCTTTAAGTCGGATGAGTGACCACTGTAGAGTGAGATCTTCATGTCCGATGAGTGGTCACTTCAGAGAGTAACAGTTGTTTGGCTGCTGTTTGCTGCTGTCCTTAAAAAATAGCATCTATGTGTCCCTGATGTCCATACTCTTTCAAAGATTCGCCTGCGACTTATCCTTTTTCTTCCTTTTAATCTGAAGACTGAGCGGCGGGCTCTCCAGCGTGTATTTGAAGGTCTGTTCTAAATTTTGGTTGGACGTGAAACTGAACGGACATTGATTCTGTAGGTTTTCAAATCGTTGTTCTCCGTATCAGTTTGTGTTTCATTCCAACAAAATGGAAAGTATTCTTATTTTTACGGTGTTTAGCTAATATACTTTTTCTGTGTGTTTGGACGCAGAACGGAACGGTCATTGACTCTGTAAATTTTTAAAGCATTGTTCTCCGTATTAGTTTGTGTTTCATTCCAATAAAATGGAGATTATTCGTATTGTTTCGGTTTTTAGCTAATATATGTTTAATGTATGGTTTAATGGAAAGTGAAGAAGCTATAGTTATACAATTCGTTGTTCTCTCTTTTTGCGTTTTATTCCATCAAATCGAAGAGTCTTGATGGGTTTTCAGATGTATAGTCGCAAAACGATGTAGATACTTCTGATTAGTTTTTTCTGTAGTTAGGCAACTTGTTCCGGATTGCACTCCGGATGGTTGTGTTATTTCTTTAACTGTGCTTATTTCTTTCGAGAACGACTGTAACTGCTGGCAAAACGGTGAAGAAGTTTTTGAGAGAGAATTGTGAAAAGACTTACAGTGAATCGTTAGGTTAGCCAATGTAGTTAAGCAGTTGTAGTAAGGAGCCTGAAAAGTAGAGTAGTTTAAATTGGTTGCAGTGTTTAGTTGCCCGTTTATCCCTATAGATTTGACTTAGAGTTTTACTATTGAAAACTTATTTTATTTTGTCAGAATATGATTTTAACTGCTGCTTATTATATTTAGTTGTTACAGTTCCAATGGTGTTTAAAATTTATGGTGATTACTTTGTGTGACTTATTGCATCCAGTGTATGAGGTCTGCAGGATTTTACTTTTAAATTATCCTTGTTTTGTCGAGGTTGTTTTTTTTTAATTACCTAAAGTGTAATTTGTCCAACGCTGCCGTTTATCTTGTAAACCCTGATTATTAGTGGCAGTACTTTTTTGAAAGTGAAAGTTCTTTGGTTTATCTGCAAAATTTATGTGATGCACTGAGAATATGTGGGAATATTCGTACACTGAATTACTCTTTATGCTTTTTTCAGGGTATCTCAGGAAATGTTCAAGAAAACACGTAACAGGTTTTGAAGAAGACTACGAAAAGGCCCTGAAGCACATAAGTAATTGTTTTTAGTTTTTGTGGCATTTCCTTTGCTTTTTTATCTGATATACTGGAATATATTGGAAATATATATGGTGATGTATTGGAAATAGGGATTAGTGAATTACGCCTTGCGAAACTGAGGATTTCGCGATATCTGCATAAAAAGATTTTATTATTTCAAACAGGCGAAGGAAAGAGTGTGTTTTCGACAGCTAAAGGCCAAAATAAAAGAGGACAGAAGTGTGAAACGATTGCAGCTAAATCTCCTGCACCATACCAAGGGAAAGGTAGTGGGAATACCGAATTATTAATTTACACAATTATTACTTTTGTTTTCCCACACTTGGTGTAAGCTCATTTATCATACATACTTTTTGCATAAAACGTCGATCTTAGAACAATTAGAGAAAATGATATGTGTTTTAGTTACCTAAGCTGCTTTATTCGAATAAGGAAAAACTGACAGAACTAAGTATTGCGAAGCATGCGTTTCTCGTTAAAAGGATTTAATAATTTTAAACATATGTATTTGAAAAGAAGACGATTTCATATAAAACATTGATTCTGTAGGTTTTCAAATCATTGTTCTCCGTATTAGTTTGTGTTTCATTCCAACAAAATGGAGAGTATTCTTGTTTTTTCGGTGTTCAGCTAATATATTTTTTCTGTGTGGTTGGGCGCAGAACGGAACGGTCATTGACTCTGTAGGTTTTCAAATCATTGTTCTCCGTATTAGTTTGTGTTTCATTCCAACAAAATGGAGACTCTTGTGACAGATCATCGGGTGTGCAGTCCGTTGGAATTTGTGGTTGAACCACCCCTCCCACCCCCACCCCCACACCGCCACAAAAAAAGGTTTTGTAGGTTTTAGTTATATGGTCGGGAAGCTGTCAGACAAGTGCATTCTGTGTGGTGCGATCTTTAAGTCGGATGAGTGACCACTGTAGAGTGAGATCTTCATGTCCGATGAGTGGTCACTTCAGAGAGTAACATTTGTTTGACTGCTGTTTGCTGCTGTCCTTAAAAATATCCATGCGTCCCTGATGTCCATACTCTTTCAAAGTTTCGCCTGCGACTTATCCTTTTTCTTCCTTTTAATCTGAAGACTGAGCGGCTGGCTGTCCTGTGTGTTTTTGGAGGTCTGTACTAAATTTTGGTTGGACGCAGAACGAAGCGGTCATTGACTCTAGGTTTTCAAATCATTGTTCTCCGTATCAGTTTGTTTTTCATTCCAACAAAATGGACAGTATTCTTATTTTTTCGGTGTTTAGCTAATATTTTTTTTTCTGTGTGGTTGGACGCAGAACGGAACGGTCATTGACTCTGTAGATTTTCAAATCATTGTTCTCCGTATTAGTTTGTATTCCAACAAAATGGAGAGTATTCTTATTTTTACGGTGGTTAGCTAATAAATTTTTTTCTTTGTGGAAGATAGTGGGTTCAATTCAAGGTCGTGTCATACCTAAAACTTTAAAATTGAGATTTCTCCTTCCTACCCTGTGAGACACTCCACACGTAAGGGTTAGAAGGAGGGCTGGAATGTCCCATTTCAGTATAATGTGGCAGGGGAATCCCGACATCGCCATAGCAGTTAAATGGGATCTAAAGAACAATACAATACAGTAAAAGCCCGGATATGGACACCTCTCTATTGTGGACACCCCTGAATTATGGATAGCATTTTTCAGTCTGTTTTAAAATTCCGTTATATCTAAGCCCCTCTATTGTGGACACCCCTCTATTCAGAATTAGGGACACTCTTTTTTATCCCGTAAGTACGGTTACACATTTAAAACAACCCCTCTACTGTGGACAGGCAAATTACTCTCCATATTTTGTACGTTATGTAAACAACCCCTATCAGCGTGTTACTCTGTAGTGTTTGTTTTTTTTCGCTATTGTTTTCTGTGGGCATTGAGTGCATTATATTGAACACAGTGCATGTAAAGACAATAGGGCTAATTACAAAAGATGTGTGTTTAAGAGAGAAGCTTTATATGACTAATCCCTATTGACATGTGCTCCGTCTTTTAAAATGCGTATAAAAGAACAATTCATTCATTGACTTTCATTCATTGACTTTATACTCAGTTAAAATGTTACACAAGGTGTTAAGTCTGAATATCAGTGGTGTGAAAAGAAAACGGAACGAACTTTCGCTATCTGATAAAGTTAAAATAATCAAAGCTAGTGATGGAAAAAGTGTAAGAAAAATAGCCAAAGATTTTAGTTGTTGTTGTCAGATAGAACGGGACCTCGAAATTAGGGACCCCCCGCCATTAGGGACAAAATTATTCAGTCACTTTTTGTCCCTAATAGCGGGGTTTCACTGTACTTATAAAAATACCAATGTGTTATCTTCCAAAATACATATTCTGTTTTTTCCAGATATAGTTCGAGTGGACACAGAAAGGCAAATAGCTGCTCTAGAAGCTGGGCATGCCATGGAAGGTGAATTACCGGTTCTTTCTAGAGCGCAAAGTCCAGTCACAGATAACAGTGAAGAGTGTCTTCCGGACCTTGGCGACAAGCAAACTGAAGAAGACTTTAATGACAATATAGGTATCAAATGTACTTGCCTATCGAAATTCCAGCCTCGGTGGCCTAGTGGTTAGAGTGTCCGCCTCGAGACTGGAAGATCGTGGGTTCAGACCCGGGTCGGGTCATACCTAAGACTTTGAAATTGGGACTCCTCCTTGCTACACTGTGAGGCACTCCACATGTAAGGGTTAGAAGGAGGACTGGAATGCCCCATTTCAGTATAATGTGGCAGGGGGATCCCGACATGACCATAGCAGTTGAAAGGGATCTAAAGAACAATACAATACAATACCTATCGAAATTGGAAAGTCAGTTCCACGACTGATCTGCGTTTAACGCATTTTCTTTTAATAGCAACCATAGTTTCTATTTGTTTTAGCATTGGCTGTAAATCAGACAGTATTCGATGTGACAAAATAAACCTTTAAAACAATGAGAATCATAGCTGCTGCAAGAAATTGCATATAAATGTGCCAAAACGATTTCTTCCAATATTTTTGAATGACTGAAGGGATTATACTATTTGTGGCCTAATGGTATTTCATTCTTTCATTTTTAGAGATTTCCCATAGACGTAAAAAAACGAAAAGTGGTCGAGTTTACATGACCATTGAAGACAACGCCGAAATTGAACAGCTGTTTAAAGACTTTCTGGAAAAGGACGAAACACCAAGTATCGCGCAAATTGAAGAACGTCAGAGTAAATCCACAAATATTAAAATTTATGATCCTAGAAAAATTCAGAAGAAAGTGTCATGGCTTAGAAACCGATACAAATATTTAAAATAGTTTGAAAGAAAACAAAGTCGAGCGAGTGAATGATTTTCTTGAATGTTTTCAATGTGAACGATATGTTTCCGTTGAATTCTGCCTTTAAACTCAAATCCGTCTCAACTTTGAATTAGGCATGTGCTTTCTGAAGTCAAACATTGATATTTTAAGATTATTATTAGCGAAGATGTATGCACTGTTCTTGACTATTTTGTCTTTGATAGATTTTCGTTTAAAGGCACCTTTTTCACGGTTATGCTTGTAAAGGCGTGCGGTTCACGTGTTTTGTACATCTAAGAGTCTTTTTGCGTATAAGATACCAGCATAACTTATTGCTATTACAGAAAACTTCTTGGAAGGCAGGCATTGCCTTAGCACGTACTGATGACTGACTGGCAAAGCAAAGTAAACCGGTGTCCACTGCCATTACCTTGTCGAATGTCGTTAGCGTTACAGTGTCTCTGTTCAGCAATGGGTTTAAACTCAAATCCGTCTCAGGTTTGAATTGAGGAGTGTTATTTCGGAATTGAAATATTGATAGCAATTTCTTCAGATTTACTGCCTAAAGTGTATCTTCAGCATTGTCTTCTGCAGACGTGTGTGTTTAAAAGTATTTCTGTCACGGAAAGGTTTTTCAAAATCAGTGTTTTTGCGTTTTCCATCCAACATTATATATTGTTCGAAGAAAGGCTTTGCCTTTGGACAGAACAACTGGTGACTGGCCAGGATTAACTAACTGTGAGAATGAGCTGTATTGTCTCCAACGAGAGGCAACGTAGCGATGACGTTCTCGCAAAAAGATTATGTGCTCATTTTCGATTATTAAACAGAACAAAGCTTACGCAAGGGTCCTTTTTGGGTTTTATTTTTAATTTTTAAGGGTTAGTTTAGGTACGGCGGCAAGGCTTATTAGTTTTTCTGTCTTTTAGAAAAAGGCAACGGGTTAGTATTCATCCATAAAATACAACAAGCCACATTTTTCTAGAGTTAGCAAATGACAAAGATTTGCTAACCCTAGTTTTTAGTTCCTTAATTAAGAAGTCTGTTGAATGGCGCCAATATCATGTCGAATGTCGTTAGCATTGGAGTGTCTCTGTACAATAATGGGTTTAAACTCAAATCCGTCTCAGGTTTGAATTGAGGAGTGTTATTTCGGAATTGAAATATTGATAGCAATTTCTTCAGATTTACTGCCTAAAGTGTATTTTCAGCATTGTCTTCTGCAGATGCGTGTGTTTAAAAGTATTTCTGTCACGGAAAGGTTTTTCAAAATCAGTGTTTTTGCGTTTTCCATCCAACATTATATATTGTTTGAAGAAAGGCTTTGCCTTTGGACAGAACAATTGGTGACTGGCCAGGATTAACTAACTGTGAGAATGAGCTGTATTGTCTCCAACAAGAGAGGCAACGTAGCGATGACGTTCTCGCAAAAAGATTATGTGCTCATTTTTTTCGATTATTAAACAGAACAAAGCTTACGCAAGGGTTCTCTTTGGGTTTTATTTTTATTTTTTAAGGGTTAGTTTAGGTACGGCGGCGAGACCTATTAGTTTTTCTGTCTTTACAAAAAGGCAACGGGTTAGTATTCATCCATAAAATACAACAAGCCACACGTTTCTAGATTTAGCAAATGACAAAGATAGTTTTTAGTTTCTTAATTAAGAAGTCTGTTGAATGGCGCCAATATCATGTCGAATGTCGTTAGCATTGGAGTGTCTCTGTACAATAATGGGTTTAAACTCAAATCCGTCTCAGGTTTGAATTGAGGAGTGTTATTTCGGAATTGAAATATTGATAGCAATTTCTTCAGATTTACTGCCTAAAGTGTATTTTCAGCATTGTCTTCTGCAGATGCGTGTGTTTAAAAGTATTTCTGTCACGGAAAGGTTTTTCAAAATCAGTGTTTTTGCGTTTTCCATCCAACATTATATATTGTTTGAAGAAAGGCTTTGCCTTTGGACAGAACAATTGGTGACTGGCCAGGATTAACTAACTGTGAGAATGAGCTGTATTGTCTCCAACAAGAGAGGCAACGTAGCGATGACGTTCTCGCAAAAAGATTATGTGCTCATTTTTTTCGATTATTAAACAGAACAAAGCTTACGCAAGGGTTCTCTTTGGGTTTTATTTTTATTTTTTAAGGGTTAGTTTAGGTACGGCGGCGAGACCTATTAGTTTTTCTGTCTTTACAAAAAGGCAACGGGTTAGTATTCATCCATAAAATACAACAAGCCACACGTTTCTAGATTTAGCAAATGACAAAGATAGTTTTTAGTTTCTTAATTAAGAAGTCTGTTGAATGGAGCCAATATCATGTCGAATGTCGTTAGCATTGGAGTGTCTCTGTTCAGCAATGGGTTTAAACTTAAATCCGTCTTAGGTTTGAATTGAGGAGTGTTATTTCGGAATTGAAATATTGATAGCAATTTCTTCAGATTTACTGCCTAAAGTGTATTTTCAGCATTGTCTTCTGCAGACGCGTGTGCTTAAAGGTATTTCTGTCACGGAAAGGTTTTTCAAAATTGGTGTCTTTTGCGCATACCACCCAACATTATATATTGTTTCAAGCCTATGGACAGTTTTTAGTTTCATAAATGTTGAATCTGTTGTATGACGCAAATATGATGTCACAAGTCGTTAGCTATGGAGTGTTTCTATTTAGTAATAATGACTTTAAACTTAATTCCGCCTCAAGTTGGCATTGATTAGTATTATTTAAGAACTGAAAAATTGATAGCAATTTGCTTTTTATTAGGAAGTGTGTCACTTGAATATTTAAAAGTGTATAAATTATTTCTAATTGAATGTTTATTTATTAATGGAAAAAGTAAGACAGAAACAAGCAAAAATATTTATTTCATTGTATTTCAAACGTGCTTGTGAGATAACATAATTTTTTAATATCTAAATTTAGAGAGTACTCGATTTTCAGTAAATAAAATATAATGAAATCTACTTACTTTATCTTATTTTCACTTTAAAAATATTCATAAAACAACTGAAAAATCTCACACAAAGGCGCAGACTCTAAAATAAACGACCATTTGGAAATGCTTTAAAATATTGTAGCTTATATTTTAAGCATTTCCAAACGGTCTTTTATTTTAGGAACGAACAAAGAAATAACAAACTTTTTCAAATCCAACCAACAGTTGGACAAAAGCAGCTAGCTCTTGACAATATTCGCGACAAAACAGTTTTGTTTAGAGCTCGAATCGGGCATACATACACCACCCACGGATATCTTTTGAGAGGCGAAGAGCCTCCAGAATGTATTGGTTGTCAAGAACGTCTGACTGTAAAACATATTCTACTCAATTGCCTAGATTTTCAGGACATTCGTTCACGCTTCTACAGTGTGAATTCCATGTAAGACCTTTTTACAAAGGTAGCACCAAGTAAAATTATTTCTTTTCTGAAAGAAATACACTTGTACAGCAAGTTTTAAATTGAATTTAGTTGGTTTTAGATTATACACTACTTGTTATGTCTACTTTAATTGATTTTAGTTTCAACTGACTCTTGATATAGCAACAGAACCGACACAATATGACCCTAACGGGTTTCCGGTGTCGTTAAACAAATCAATCAATCAATCATATTTTAGGTATGATTGGTCGTTGTGGGATTAAACAATGTCCGTTAAAAGAAAAGAATTGGTATGTCCTGCCTTTGTGGGGTTGTTCATTTTGAAACCCACAAAAATACAGACGGACGTGGTCACTTCAAGTACGAAACGTCTTTGTGCGTTTAGGAACTACTTTTCTCCATACGTTATGTGATATTTTGATTTTTCGTCCGTACATTGTGTGATATTTTGATTTTGTCGTCCGTGCGTTGTGTGATATTTTTAACCCAATGTCGAACGGACATAAACGCACAATGACCTCTGGTACGCAAGACCTGAGTAACCACACAACGTCGCTCTGAACTTACCTGGCGTCCGTCCTCGATTAAACGCATAAGGTACCTCTTGTAGGTAGAGCCGGATAGACAGACAGAGCGCTCAACCGCTGGATGGACAGACGGATAGACAGAGGGCTCGACGGATGGACGGATAGACAGTGGGCTCGGCGGATATACCGACAGACAGAGCGCTCAACCGCTGGATGGACAGACGGATAGACAGAGGGCTCGACGGATAGACGGACGGACAGACAGAGCGCTCAACGTATGGACGGATGGCATCCACGACACTCAAAGGAAAACAGCGAGATCGTATGAAATGTTTATTTAATCCGCAAGAAAGTACAAAGTACAACAGACAAAAAATATTAATAATGATAATAATAATAAACTGTGCGCAATGCTGTTGTCACACTTTCTGCCAAATTTTAGGCATCATTAATTATTTAAAGATATTAAAATTACTTTTTAGACATGTAAAATTCTTTTGTTTATATCAAGAATTAATGATGTCTGAAATCTGTAGATATTTCAAATCATTACTTTTTTATGTCCGACATTCAATTTCAGATATCTTCAAATAATTATTGATATTTAAAACTGATCAATAAATGTGACTGCATTTCCATATATATGTGCTCAGGCGACTTAATGTCCAAAACACACACAATTCAATCACCTACAAGGCCAAAATAAAAAATCAAGAAGTAGTGGTTGGGACAAACAAACAAAAAAACAAACAAACAAACAAAAATATCACGTGGTGGCATCACATCACAGTGCCACACAAAGACGACTGAGGACTGACTCTGCGGCGCATGCGCATATCGTAGAACTCATCGCAGACCAGTAACTGTTACACACTACAGAACACAGTGTTCACAGAGTCATTTGTGGACATTTTAGCGCCAGGCTGCATAGTTATCAATTCGCATTTTTTTAATACTGACAAAAAAAAATAATAAAATATGTTTCGCACGAAACTTTGCATAGAAATAAAGTCTGGCAAAAAGGAAAAGGCCACTATTCGTGGAAGCGCTATCCTGCGCATGCGCAAATCAATGTCGTGACGTCATGCGGTCTCCCGCAGCAGCCGCCATCTTGCTGACCCTTCACAAGCCAATCAAACGTCTCTCTCATTCGACATCACATTTTTCGAAAGAAAGAGGTTGCATGCTTTGTTTACAACAGCAAAATCTCTCTCTCGTATCGCAATTTTACAGTCCACTATCAAAGAGAAAACAACCGGTTCCATTCAAATCAAAAACAAGACTTGGAAAGACAACGATTGCAAGTCTGATCTCTCAATTTCTAAGGTGGTTTCTTTTCCTGCCCCCGCCCCAACCTACGTCCGTTTCAGTTTTGGGGTTACGGAACGACATTCTTTCTTTTGTTTTCGAGGAAGGGGCGGAGTTTGTTTTGATTGGCGGCAGTTTGTTTTCTTGATTTTGATTGGTTCTCCAAAGTCGCTGCGGTTTGGTTGCTGGGTCGGCGATTGTGCTGGCGCTTTCTATTGATTGGACGTCCAGGGAGGCGGGGCTTCCCTGAAATCAGCCAATGACGCACAATAACAGCATCTCTCTTTAAGTTCAAGTCATATTACAAAAAAAATGTTTTTTTTTTTTAATATTTATTCGCCCCATTTCAAACAAACAAATTTCTTTCAAAAAGCATCAAGAAAAACCAAACTTTTTGCATTCAATTTACCTTTTTTTAAATGGATGACAGAAAGACTCAATTCTGAATTACGGGATAAGTGATCTAGCCCACCGCAATCGCCAAATGAGGCAACCGGGGCGAAAGTCAAGCCCCAGGTTACCATCCCTGGCCGGATTCGAACCCGGGACCTTGGGGATTACCAGAACCACGCTCTCACCACTTGAGCTAACCGTTACCCCCCCCCCCCCCTCCTCCCCCACCATTCATTTTACTAGACAAGACCACATCCGGTGACGTCACGTACCGCTAGCATAGCCCTTCCCCCAGCCAGCACTGCCGGATCCATCCGGGGCAGATTGCTCTCACTGCCGTAGGCGTTCTTACTGGAAGAAAAAAAAAACAAAAGCTAAAGTCAACAATATGGTCAGTAAGGAAAGGAGCGCTACACAGTAAATAAAACCGAAAGTTGCTGGAGAGGGCAGGAGTGTAAGAAGCAGCACGGATGTATTCACCTGTGCGTGATCGATAAGTTATCGATAGGTTATTGATAGGTTATCGGTCCGTGACACCGAAGGCAATCTGTGTACCAGTCCCTATGAAGGATGTTGAAAGGGAATGGTTGAGCGAGTGGGGGGGGGGGGGGGGAGGGGGAGTAAGGAGGGAGGGGTGGGGGTGAGGTGTTTGGTGAGAAGGGGTGAGGCAGGAGGAAGGGAGGGATTTGAACGAATGGCAGGGGAGGGGAGGGTGATGGGGGGGAGGGGAGGGGGATTGCTGCGAGTTTGAGACGGGAGCCGATGAACGGACGCTTCAACATGCCCATATCCCCCCACCCCCCCCCCCCCCCCCCACCCTGACGATCGAAGCGACATAACGTCATGTGACCTACTACACATTTTCACGGCAAACACCGCTTTTTTCCCGCCTTTTCCAGTGTAGGTCTAACGTCAAAAACTATCACGAAAAATATGGCTTCAATATGATTTAAAACGCCTGACCACAGAAAGCCGTGATCAAACGAATTCAAGTTGCCAAACAGTGAATATAACCCCCCTACCGCAGCCCCCCCCCCCCCCCTCCTCAACCGAAAAAAGGGGACTCCAGTATGCTTGAATACCTGTTCTGGATCCTGGAGCTGGTGACGTCATACTGCGGGCCGACCTGCGTGTGCACCCACTCGAAGGTGCGCTGTACCTGCTCGTGCTTCGTCGTGCGC
Source organism: Protula sp. h YS-2021 (assembly GCA_949752745.1). Lineage (NCBI taxonomy): Eukaryota > Metazoa > Annelida > Polychaeta > Sabellida > Serpulidae > Protula > Protula sp. h YS-2021. The sequence goes on along the minus strand of OX457032.1, from coordinate 36,861,266 downwards.
TGCTCCAAATCCGCGCGCCGCATCTCCTCTTCCCGCGCTAAGCGCAAAAAATAAACAAATGAAAAAAAACACACACACCCACACACCAAAACATTTAAAAATAATAATAATAATAATAATAATAACACAACAACAACAACAACAACAACAAATAAATACATAAATATATGGACTGTTTGTATTACGTCATAAACAGCCTATTTTATGCTGCCATTTCTCAGTTATCTTTTTTAAGATGACGAAATCAGCGCTGCCATAACAGGTCTTGTCACGTTAGGAAATGCAAGGGGTGGGTTTTTAATAAGTCACCTTGAAAATACTCTTTCCTGGGCACGGAATTTTTGCGCGCTGCCGGTACCTTCACGCGCGACACTTCCTCTAGCCGCTTATACAACTCCAGGCGCTGCTTGGGGTCTACAAAAAAAGAAGAAAAAAAAAACAATGCTGATGTGCTTGTCTGTTTAAATGTTGCAATGCTTAAGAGGAGTTATTTGCTTATTGATTATCTGTGAGTTTAGTGACGTCACTGAAGGCTGCGTTACTATGTGATTTGCTTCTACCAATGGTAACATAGAAAAATGTAAACATAAACACAAGCCTGTGCTTCTTGGGACTTGTCATAGCAGGACAATACAATCAATATATACCAACACGTGCTCTACATGACGTCATCAACATGGCGATCAACACTGTCCGGAAACCGGGATTTGTATTTCGCTGAACAAGAAATCGGGTTGTGGTATGACTTGGGAAAATGCTTTAATCTGATTGGTCTATTCCCAAGTCAACGATTTTTCAATGTTGACCTACCCATAGAAATTGCAGTTATTTTTAATCAAAACGCCATATCAGTCATATAACAAAGCATATATTGACTTATTTCGGGTCAACATGAAAACACTGACCAGATCCGATGATGCTGACCTAAAGGTCAACATTGTCTACTGGTCACTAATACTTAATCTTGACTAAAACATGTCAACATGCTAATCATGCCACGATCCAGACACCGTTAGATCGAGTAAAATTTACCCAGCTGACCCAGTTTCTTTTTCCATCGAGTCTGACTCACCCAACTGACTTAGATTCGTTTTCCATCGAGTCGGATTTGCCCAGCTGACTTAGTTTCGTTTTTATCGACTGGGACTTATCCAGCTGACTTAGTTTCGTTTTCCAACGAGTGGGACTTACCCAGCTGACCCAGTTTCTTTTTCCATCGAGTCGGATTTGCCCAGCTGACTTAGTTTCGTTTTCCATCGAGTGGGACTTACCCAGCTGATTTAGTTTCTTTTTCCATCGAGTGGGACTTACCCAGCTGACCCAGTTTCTTTTTTTCATCGAGTCGGATTTGTCCAGCTGACTTAGTTTCGTTTTTTATCGACTGGGGCTTATCCACCTGATTTAGTTTCGTTTTCCATCGGGTGGGACTTACCCAGCTGATTTAGTTTCGTTTTCCATCGAGTGGGACTTACCCAGCTGACCCAGTTTCTTTTTCTATCGAGTCGGATTTGCCCAGCTGACTTAGTTTCGTTTTTATCGACTGGGACTTATCCAGCTGACTTAGTTTCGTTTTCCAACGAGTGGGACTTACCAAGCTGACCCAGTTTCGTTTTCCATCGACTGGGACTTACCCAGCTGACTTAGTTTCGTTTTCCATCGACTGGGACTTACCCAGCTGACTTAGTTTCGTTTTCCATCGAGTGGGACTTACCCAGCTGACCCAGTTTCTTTTTCTATCGAGTCGGATTTGCCAAGCTGACTTAGTTTCGTTTTCCATCGAGTGGGACTTACCCAACCGACTTAGTTTCGTTTTCCACCGAGTGGGACTTACCCAGCTGACTTAGTTTCTTTTTCCTCATAGCATTATACTTGAGCTTTTTGGCTCTTTGTAGCATCAGCTCGGCGGTTTTACTGTCCTTAAATCCCCTACAATGAGATAACATACGGGGGCTAAGGCTACCATCAGATGTGAACAGGAAGCAAATCTATACAACTGAAGATTATCACGTTATATATTGAATCATTTTCCGTGTAGTTAATTAAGAGAAATGCGTAATATTAACTCTATTAAGATACTGTAGCTGCTTCCTCCGTTATGAATAAAAAAAAAACTCAGGTAGAATAGATGAGAGTTCTGTGACGTGACGTGACGTCATAATAGTATGTACACAGCTGAAGCTTATCATGTTATTCAAGCTTTTTCTATGTAGTTACGAAAATACGTAATATGAACTATATTAAGATACTTTCGCTGCTACTCCTGTTTAGAATCAAATAAATTCTAGTAGAATTAAATGAGAGTTCTGTGACGTGACGTGACGTCACGAGAGTGATGGATATCTGAGAGAGGTTTCAGTGCACACTGACCAGTCCTCGGCTATCTTTTCCTCCTTCTTGGCGCGGGCCGTGCGGTCGGAATCGTACGTGTGCGCGTCACTCAGCCGGGAGAGCGGCGGCAGCGGCGGCCTGCCATTGGCCAGTTCACCGCGCTGGGCGGAGCCCTGTGTTGGCCTGCCATTGGCCAGTTCGCCGCGCTGGGCGGAGCCCTGTGCGCTCCCGTGCGCATGCGCGCCAGGCTGCTGGTGACTGCCGTGCCCCGGGTCGCTGTCGAACAAGGGCGGCACGATGGGCCCTCTGTGGAGGGGGTGGGAGGGAGGTTTACCCCAGCACGGGGTGACTGAAAACCAAAGGTTGCTTTCTATCAAGACATGGATTTCTACCGCTTATTGTAAACTTTTAAATTTGATCTATTCAATAGATTTTATTGATATTTTTATTACAATTAATTTTATTATAACTTATAATTGTCACGTTAGATTATATATATAACTTATATAAGTTATATTTATAACTGTCACGGAGAGAGTAAGATGGAAATTCACTTGGCAGGGAGCTGTGGGGTGTCCGGTACCAACAGATCGTTGTCCAGATCATCCTGCATCGGACAGAAAAAAGTAGATCCACATAATTACACTACATTACGGAAAACCGGAATGGTTTTCTATATAGAAAATTTCAAATTTGGGAAAAAAACAGTGTTTTTTTTTAAATGAAAATTGGAATGATATTTTTAGTAACTAATCAGATTTTGAAAATGGGCATGAAACGGATTTTCGTGCATCAATAACGTTGGAAAAACCTTGGTATTCTTCTGCACAACAGGGCTACTTTGGCAATACGGGGGCACTGCATCAATACGGGAGCACTTCAGCAATGCGGGGGCACTTGAGCAATACGGGGGTACTTCAGCAATACGGGGGCACTTCAGCAATACGGGGCACTCCAGCAATACGGGAGCACTTCAGCAATACGGGGGCACTCCACAATACGGGGACACTTCAGCAATACGGGGGCACCTCAGCAATACGGCACCTCAGACATTTACTTCCGTGCATTTATGTCTTATAAATCACAGTTATAGAATCTAAAAGAAACTTTGGATAGAATGTTCTATACGACTAGAATCCGAAGCAAGAACGTTTTTTTGCTTGTTTGTATCTTTTTTTTTTCTTTTTTTTTTTGTTTTTTTTTGTTTTGTTTAGTGGTTAGAATCCGAGGCAAGAATGCATATTTGCCGGAGGATTTTAAACTTTACAGCAATCATTCACAGGAGGAAACTCACCATATTGAAGTCGAAATCTCCAAGGTTGACCTCGTCAAAGTTTTCAAGGTCATCATCAAGGTCGTCGAACTTGGCGTAACTAAGGGCCAAGGTCAGGCGCTTGCGCAGAATATAACCCCGCCAACATGCCTGTAGCAAAAGCATCCCGCCTATTTATGACGAACTGTGACGTAATCAGCTTTCCAAACGCGCCATATATACGTACTGACATTAGACGCCATTTTGATTTCATCGCACTGCTGACAATTTCTATTGTATTTTTTAAAATTATTTTAGTTTTGGTGCTGTTTGTTTATTTTTTAATTTTTTTTATTTAATTCACTCAAAGACGTTCTTTTGCTGTCGATTTACCTGTATTTTTGTGGCGGAGTAGTCGAGAACCTGCGTGTAGTCCCCCTGGCTAGTCCCATTTACCTGTATTTTGTGGCGGAGTAGTCGAGAACCTGCGTGTAGTCCCCCTGGCTAGTCCCATTTACCTGTATTTTTGTGGCGGAGTAGTCGAGAACCTGCGTGTAGTCCCCCTGGCTAGTCCCATTTACCTGTATTTTTTGTGGCGGAGTAGTCGAGAACCTGCGTGTAGTCCCCCTGGCTAGTTCCATTTACCTGTATTTTTGTGGTGGAGTAGTCGAGTACCTGCGTGTAGTCCCCCTGGCTAGTCCCATTTACCTGTATTTTTGTGGTGGAGTAGTCGAGTACCTGCGTGTAGTCCCCCTGGCTAGTCCCATTTACCTGTATTTTTGTGGTGGAGTAGTCGACTACCTGCGTGTAGTTCCCCCTGGCTAATCCCATTTACCTGTATTTTTGTGGTGGAGTAGTCGAGTACCTGCGTGTAGTCCCCCTGGCTAGTCCCATTTACCTGTTTTTTTGTGGCGGAGTAGTCGAGAACCTGCGTGTAGTTCCCCCTGGCTAGTCCAATTTTACCTGTATTTTTGTGGCGGAGTAGTCGAGAACCTGCGTGTAGTCCCCCTGGCTAGTCCCATTTCCCTGTATTTTTGTGGTGGAGTAGTCGAGTACCTGCGTGTAGTCCCCCTGGCTAGTCCCATTTACCTGTTTTTTTGTGGCGGAGTAGTCGAGAACCTGCGTGTAGTCCCCCTGGCTAGTCCCATTTACCTGTATTTTTGTGGCGGAGTAGTCGAGAACCTGCGTGTAGTCCCCCTGGCTAGTCCCATTTACCTGTATTTTTGTGGCGGAGTAGTCGAGAACCTGCGTGTAGTCCCCCTGGCTAGTTCCATTTACCTGTATTTTTGTGGTGGAGTAGTCGAGTACCTGCGTGTAGTCCCCCTGGCTAGTCCCATTTACCTGTATTTTTGTGGTGGAGTAGTCGAGTACCTGCGTGTAGTCCCCCTGGCTAGTCCCATTTACCTGTATTTTTGTGGTGGAGTAGTCGAGTACCTGCGTGTAGTTCCCCCTGGCTATCCCATTTACCTGTATTTTTGTGGTGGAGTAGTCGAGTACCTGCGTGTAGTCCCCCTGGCTAGTCCCATTTACCTGTTTTTTTGTGGCGGAGTAGTCGAGAACCTGCGTGTAGTCCCCCTGGCTAGTCCCATTTCCCTGTATTTTTGTGGTGGAGTAGTCGAGTACCTGCGTGTAGTCCCCCTGGCTAGTCCCATTTACCTGTTTTTTTGTCGCGGAGTAGTCGAGAACCTGCGTGTAGTCCCCTTGGCTAGTCCCATTTACCTGTATTTTTGTGGCGGAGTAGTCGAGAACCTGCGTGTAGTCCCCTGACTAGTCTTCAGCAATTCCATCACTTTGCTCGTGGTCACACTTGTCGCGTAGCTCCGAGAAGCTCCGAAATCTTTTCCCGTATCTCCATTCAAA